>CM024698.1:17328737-17479834 GCA_014182845.1 Corymbia calophylla | reverse complement strand
TGAGGGCTCCCCTCCTGCTTCACTTCCGCGTCCGTTCCTCTAAATTGTCCTGCTTCCTTTGATTTGTCAACAGTCATCCTCATCATACGCCTTGACATGTTCAATCTAAAATGCCCATGACATGTTCAATCAGGACCTCTGAGAGAGGCAAGACAAAGAAAGAGGAAGCAAATGATGACCAATCGAAGTCTTTGCTCTGTGTTCTTTTTTTTTGCCACGACTCTCAGTCAATTGAAACTCCCGAAAGTGTGACGTGGGTTACTAGACGCCGTCTAGTAGACGGGTCATCTACGTTGTGTTCCCTTCCGCATTGGACTTTTTAATCCGAATGAGGGCTCCCCTCCTGCTTCACTTCCGCGTCCCGTTCCTCTAAATTGTCCTGCTTCCTTTGATTTGTCAACAGTCATCCTCATCATACGCCTTGACATGTTCAATCTAAAATGCCCATGACATGGCCGACTGATTCCCACTATTAAAAGATCAGAGAAAGAAAAAAGAAAGGAGCATATGATGATGAGTTCTCACTCTTTTTCTGGTTCTTCGTTCTCTCCGTCTCTTACCTCGCCGCCTAACATCCCCTGCCTTGCTATTTCAGGTGAGATAGAGAAATCAACGTCTTGTTCCTCGTGCTGCTACGAAATAACAGAGAAAGCAATAGAGATTCCATTTATATGCTTTACTTGTTGAATTATATGTCTGACTATTCAAGAGTTTGGTCGTTATCTGAACAAAGGGGTTCAACTGGGAATCTTGCAAGAAGGAAGGGGGATGGTACAATTCGCTCAGAAACTTGGTACCGGATTTGGCCAATGCTGGAATTACTCATGTGTGGCTTCCTCCGCCGTCTCAATCGGCCGCTCAGAAGGTATACCACCATGCCCTAACTCCTAATAATAACGAATCACTCAGTTTCCTTTTACAGTTGCGCTTGCTTGCTGTGTAGGGATGATTGATGAATACGATGTGATTACATGCTAGATCATCATAATTAATAGTTCTGGATTGCTTGGTCTGGATGAATTGATAGTTGATGCATTCGACAATCTTGGATCAAATTCAACCGTGTGTTTTCTGAGAAGAAACAGACCCTCAAAAGAAATCCTTACATGAACATCTGTTCCATGGTAGAATTTAGTTGGACTCTTGTATCTTAATGAATGTCATCCCACTTTTCTCTAGGGTACTTGCCAGGGCGGCTCTACGATCTCAATGCTTCGAGCTACGGGAATCAGGACGAGTTAAAAGCAACTTATTGATGCTTTCCATCAAAAGGGGATCAAATGCCTTGCCGACATAGTGATTAACCATAGGACCGCAGAAAAGCAAGATAGCCGGGGAATATGGTGCATCTTTGAAGGCGGAACACCCGATGATCGTCTTGACTGGGGCCATCCTTTATTTGTCGTAATGACACCAAGTACTCTGATGGCACGGGTAATCTTGACACAGGGGAGGACTTCGGGGGTGCGCCCGACATAGATCACCTCAATCAAAGAGTGCAAAAGGAGCTGTCCGACTGGATGAATTGGTTGAAGAGCGATATAGGATTTGATGGGTGGCGATTCGATTTTGTAAAGGGTTATGCCCCCAGCATCACCAAAATCTACATGGATCAGACTTCGCCGAATTTTGTGGTGGGAGAGAAGTGGGACTCGCTCTCTTATGGACAGGACGGGAAGCCCAACCTGGACCAGAATGCACACCGCGGTGCCCTGGTGGATTGGATCAATGCTGCGGGCGGGGCTGTCACAGCATTTGACTTCACCACGAAGGGGATCCTCCAGGCGGCTGTTGCAGGGGAGCTCTGGCGGTTGAAGGATTCAAATGGGATGCCACCGGGATTGATTGGCTTGCAGCCAGGAAGCGCTGTGACTTTCATCGACAATCACGACACTGGTTCCACGCAAAAAATCTGGCCATTTCCATCCGATAAGGTCATGCAGGGATATGCCTACATCCTCACTCATCCCGGAGTCCCATCCATTGTAATGTCCTCTTGCTCTCGTTTCATCGACTCATCTCACCGTTGTCCTGTGCCTGTGATAACCAATGTACTGTGTTGATGTCTGAATGTTTCCAATTCCATTGTGTTTTGCTCTATTATAACCTCAGAGAAGTTCAGCTATCTGAACTTATCCCCATTCACTAACTAGACACATGGTCCTTGTAATTTAGCACCATATGAATTTGCTGATTTTTCTTTTTTGATTCGACCTAAAGAAATGATATTTCTATTTGTGTAGTTCTATGATCACTTCTTTGACTGGGGCCTAAAGGAGGAGATCGGCAAGTTGGCAGCGATAAGGGCGCGGAACGGGATTAACGAGAAGAGCAGCGTCAAGATCTTGGCTTCCAATTCTGACTTGTACGTGGCCGCGATCGACGATGGAGTGATTATGAAGATTGGGCCGAAGTATGAAGTAGGAGACCTTGTTCCTCCCAATTACCAGATTGCTACATCTGGGCAGGATTATTGTGTGTGGGAGAAGAAGTGATGTTCAGGCAAAACTTAAAAGTAGCAACTGAAAGAGCAATCATAGGCTACATCATTAGAGTGAAATAAAATTTACAAGCGGTCTTATGGACCGTAAGGAAATTAGTTAAAATATTTCTTTCAACAACCTATGTTATTTATACAAGCGGTCTTATGAATTTGGCATATGAGTTTGTGTCAACTAGTTTATGACACATTTAAAATCATATCTTAAGCCGTTGACCCACTAAATCTTTTTAGATATGAATCGATAAATTTTTGTTAATGGGTCATTTGGTTTAACATGACATAATTAGACATGTTTTAACATGTTTAAAACTCATATTTAAAGACTTTTTTTTATTATTTAAATTTTATAAGCATGACACTTGTGTAAAAAAGAATACAACAAAGTAACCATATGAAGAAATGGAAAAGTCATTTAACAAAATGAAAATTAATTTGATGGTACACTTTAGATTAATGTAAAAGCGAAATTTCTCATATTAAAAAGGTTTTAAAAGTGTTGACACAAATTGTCCTGTATAAACGTGTTTTACATGTGTGATGTGTTCATAAATGATATATACCTATAAGTAGATTAACATATTATGTTGTGTTGACACTTGTTATAGTGATCCATTTGATAATCATGTTAGTTGTGTGACCCATATTATCGAGTTATTGTATGCGTGTCGAGATGGTTCAACACATTTTTACGCTTATTGAACGTGTTGTGTTCTGATTAGATGGGAGAAGAATAACGCAAGTTCGCTATAACTTTCGTACGGCGCTCATTTAGTGGATAACTTTTTTATTTACTCACTTAAGTGCTATATCGGAGTAAAATCAATAATTTGAGTGCCATTTTTGAAAAAAATATTATTCTATGTGGATTTTTTTATTAATTTCCCATCCAACATGGATTTTTTGAATTTTTTTGTATTTTGTATTTTATTTTTGGGTTAATACTGTAAAAACCCTAAATTGGTATACTTGTGACAAATTTATCCTAAACTAATTTTTGACCACGAAAACCCCGAACCGATACACCTATGATAAACTTAGCTTAATTGATCACAAAAACTCCAAACTGATACATTTATGATAAATAAACCCTCAATTAAATTGAACTAATATCACAAAAAACCACAAAACCAATACAATTATGTCAACTCGAAGAGTCAAATCCTAAATCGCACACTAGTCGGTTGATGAACGAGCAATTTGATAGTAAAATTCAATAAAAACTAATATAGGATGAATTTGTCATAAGTGTATCGGTTTGGGATAAATTTGTCAAAGGTGTATTGGTTTGGGGTTTTTGGTAGTCAAAAATTAGTTTAAAGTAACTTTGTCATATGTATACTAGTTTAGGGTTTTCGTGGTATTAACCCTTTATTTTTATTATTTATTTTTTAGGGTTGACGAGGATCATCGGCGACCCTTCCAATTGCGAAGGCCTCACCCTTGGCAATTGTGGCTGCGAAAGCCCTAGGCAAGGCCTTTGTGGCTATGAACAAGACGGCCCTCGCTCAATCCTTGCCGGCCTTGGAAAATGAGAAAAAAAGGAAAAGAAAAAGAAAATTAAAATTAAAATATTCAAAAAAAAAAAAATTAAAAAATTGTCCGTGCAGGACGATCGGCGTTCACGTTAGATTTTCCAAAGTGAGTCAAAGCACCGATTGACTTTTCAAATTTGTGTAATTCAATTGAGCAAAGAAAAGTTACGGCAGTCAAGTGAGTATTGTATGAAAATTACGACACTTGCTCTTGTCTTACCCCTATTTGTGTTGTATCCTAGTATCCACATTATACGATTAACATGACATGGTACAATTTGCTAGGGTATATTTATGGCAACAGCTTATTCAACTTGCTAATGAGAAAAACAATGAAAGAACGCAATGACATACTGCTTGCAATGGGGTTATGATGCTATTTCTAATTAAAGTAGAAAGGATTAACGATGAAAGGGTGACAAAATCATTCGATAATGTCAAATGTCAACGGAACTATTTCCCCAGTAGTCGATTGACAACAAGTACCTTTCACCAATAGAAAATTTTGGATTTTTATTGAATTGGGTCCAATGGTGATATAGACATGAAATAATTCTTGGAATAGAGATAACTAGATCTAGAGTAAAGTAAATCACAAGGAATTGATAAATCGATAAACTAGAATCGAAAAGGTATATAAGACTTGATGATTGCGTATCATCTACGATGATTCAATGCGCCTCTTATATAGCCTATTATGAAATGTTACCGCTTAAAAACAGTTAACTTTGAAATGGTTAGTCATAAACGCATTCCATGGTTTGTCTTCACGATCTTTTTTGTCTTTTTTTTGGATGATGTATTGTGCTCATTGATAAGCAGTTACAATTTTTCAAATGCTACTGGGCTTGACCACCTTTTGATATTTCCATGGGATCTTAATGTGGTCTTCCATCTTCGTGTCGAGGTTTCATCATTAACTGAACACCGTCGTAGCTATTTTGGTCTTCAATAATCATGATGTCTCTTGACCATCGACAGCTCATTGATGCCAAATTTGTATCAGTATCATATTGATTGTCAACAATTGTGTTTATCGATTTCATTGTCAACAATTCAACATTGAGCTTCATATCAATATCATGTCATTTAAGGGGACTTGGTTATTTTTTTAGTGTCTATTTAATTCTTATAAAAATTGAAAAAGTGTGAGTGATCACCCTTCAAAGGTTCAAATAAAATGCCAGGTGGTTTGTACTAAACTCTGCTAGTTACTTTGTCTTCAAACTCTACTAGCATGTTCCTGATTGTGATATTGATTGTCAACATAATGTTTCAATGGCCTACCTAATTTTGGTGGCATCAAAACAAGATGTTTTGTTAAGTATTCCTTAACTTGATCAAAGGGAATTGCCACTTATCATGCCCTCCCACTCCCTCGGCGACGGGTAATGTAATCGGTAGAGATTATTTTGTGACATCCCAGGATACGTTGCTATCCTATTTGTTTTATCTCTTGATTGTACACATGCGGAAGTGTACAAATCAACACTCAACAACAACATCATCAACAAAAGTTGAATAGCAATGAAAAACACACATACAAACATACTTGTCATATTATGCTTCATTAGTTATGGGAAGTTATCATTACAAGCCCTTTTGTCTCGGACCACGTTCTTGATTACATAGAAAGGGGGTGAGTACACCAGAAGTGCCAAAACTTGTGTATGGCACTTACTTTAGTGCCAAAATTTTCCATCGGCTCACTTAAGTGTCGAATTAGAGAAAAAACAATTACTTTGGTGCCACCGGTGAGAGATTCCGGCCACATTGATTACGTGGCTTTATATTAATAAAAAATACATTGACGTGGCAACAATTTTAAAACACAGTCCATGTGAAATGACATAAACGATGTTGTTTTCCATTCTATGTAAGAAACGACGTCCTTTTGCCATTATACATGGATTGTCTTGCAAAAATGACGCTGCATAGCTCCTCTACCAAAAACGACGTTGCTAAAAGAGGACCAAAATTAGTGTAACATCCTGAAATTCGAGCCCTTTTGAGGAAGGAATGAACGTGAATTTCGTCGATGCATTGTTGGTTGATCTCTCTCGGAACTGATCACTCCTGAGATACTGACCTTGAGGGCAAAGGCTAATGAGAACGTAACTCGTGCGACTAAAGAACTTGACTGGGAAAACGACTCGATCGTGAGACTTGCGTAAGGACGATCCTGTAGTTATGCAAGCTGATTTCAGGGACGACTAGAAGTCAATTCGCGGACAGAAATAATGGGACAACGGGTGATTCCGTCTATTGTTATCGAACCCGCGAATGGCCCTATGTCGATCCTTGATAATCGTGTACTTTGAAATAAGAATCGATTCTTCGCAATTTCATGTACTCAAGGACGTCCATGTGTCGAGAAGTCTTGAACGTGAATTGGCACGAGTCGGTTACGCGTGAATCCTCAAAGCCGCCTGTCAGTCTGAGTAGTACCAAAATGGAATTCGGGCGAAATTGACAAGGCATGAGAATCTAATATTGACTTCGAATTTTCTAACGTTCGAGAAGGACTTTTGGACGATGCTTCTTAGTCGGGCGACAAAGGCTTGGCTTGAGCCGGTATTTGGAAAAAGGAATTTTCGGACCGAGGAAACAAGCCTACGAGGACGTGGGCCGAGAAAGATCGGTGGGCCTCACACCCAAGGTGGGACAGCCGCCATGGAAGGCCCGAGGCAAGCAAGTGAGCCCGTTGGGCCAAACCGACAATTTACCCTCCCGAGCCCGTTGTCTAATCTTAAGCCGTTTCGAGCCCAAAAATTCCCGAGCCCATTCCTATTAATTTTCCGGCCTTTTCCTAGGCCCGCCCTTCATTTTCAGCCCAAGGACAGATTGGGAAATGTGCAAGGTGGAAATGACCAAAATGCCCTTGGATATTTTGAAGAAAAGTCAAAAAGGAAGAGAGATAAGATGAGGTCATTGTTTGGCAAGTGGGGCAAGCCTTGATGGCTTGGATAAGGCTTATCCTTCAGCCTTCACTTCACTCTCTCTCTCCTCTTCATCTTCTCCAAAAATCGCAGCACCTCTCTCCCATGGTTTTCCTTCCTTCCTTATGTTTTTCAGTTTGACCTTTCACCGAAATCTGAGTTGTTCATTACCTTCCCGTTGGAATCTCGTCTCGTGCCACCCGCCGTTGTGTTCAGAAGAGAATTTCCGTTCAGATAGCGTCGGCCGATCGCCGGAAAGAGCTGCCGGTCGTCCCGTATTCCGGCCGAAAGCCGGCTGTCGCCGGACCGTCACTATTCCGCCTGCAGCAACTTTGTTCAGCCTTTTCTTCCGTTTCTCTCCATTTCCGGCCAAACCACCACCCATACCAACCACAAGTGGTTCCCTCTCGACCCCCAGGTGCCGCCGTCGCTGGCCCGCCGCCGCCGGAGCTCCGGCAGCCCGTTCAACTCCGATCAGCTTCTTTCCTCCTGTGCAGTCAGTTTTTCAGAGTTGCAGAGGGATTCCGAGTTTGTTGCTGCTGTGTTGAGCCCGGGACCGCCTTGGATCATCGTGGTAGAGGTCCCCAGGTGTCGGGTTCGTCGCCGCCGCCGCGTTCGTGTCGCCGGCCCGCTTAACGGGTGAGTTTAGCTCCTAATCCCTATTTAGTGCCTAAACTTGCTTAGGGTTGGGTTAATTAGTGGTAAGGTTGGATTAGGATGTTTAATTAAGTTGTATTAGCTCTAAGACAGGTGGTTAGATAGATGATTAAGATTATATTAGCTTAATTTTGCTTATTAAGCTTAATTGTGCTTAATTTGGTATTAATTGTGTTTTGTGATTAATTAAGCATGATTTGCTTTAATTGATTGATTAATTGTTTTAATTAATGTTTTGTTTAATTTCTGGATTAAATGTTTTAATTAATTGAATTTCGGAAAATCACTGTTCACAAATTACTGTTCACGGACTAATCACGTTCACTAATCATCTTCACATATCACCGTTCACATATCATCGTTCACGGCACTGTTCATCCAGAAGCTAAATTTTGTCTGAATTTGATGTGCTATTGATTGTTGTGATTAATTGGAGTGCCGATTGTTAATTATGCTCGTGAATATTGATGAAATGCGTAATCGAGTGTTGGTTGGAATTTGGATTTTGGAATTGTCGAGTGAGATCGCATGACATATTGCGTGGGTTATCCGAAATGGCATGTCGCATGAGCATGAACGCATGAGCGATGTTGCATTCACGACCAAGCAAAAGCAAAGACAAGAATGAACCGTTTGCTGATGTGTTGCATGGTCGATTAAAGTTGATAGCCCGGTTGAGCCTGGATGATGACCGCCAATCCCCATTGGGGTTGTGCCGTGACCATTGGGTCGCCCGACAAAGGTGGTCGATGCGGAGTCGCGGTTGAGGCCGGGCCCATGCTCCTTATGGAATGCCGTCGGTGGGGAGAGCCCATGACGTCGCCGTGCCTCACGGGGGAGGACGATGCCCGGTTTACGACTGTTGACCGCCAACCATAAGGTTGTGCCGTGGCCTAGAGGGTCGTAATAATCGGAGCATATGTGTGAGTGTGAGACATGAGAAAGTTGTATGAGATGCTCTGATTATTCGCATGCTCTTGATGTCGTGATGATTTGACGCATGAGTTGACAGTCGTGCAGGGTGTGGCAATGGCCAGTGAGATCGCTTGTGGCGACTCGCATGTAATTGATAAATCAGTATCATCTAACGGCCATGTGCCTTGCTTGCATTTGTATGAGATTTGACGTGCGGGTATGGCATACCGGTAAGGTTGCATGCGAACCGACCGTATGATTGTTGGTTGCCCCGTCTGTTGTTGGCCGTTGTTTGGTTTTGGCTGTCGTTGTGGGGTTGAGTGAGGGGTGGTTCGAGAGATACCCCGGGTTGAGTTGGGCGTACTAACCGGGCTTAGGGGGAAGAACTCGCTGAGATTTTATCTCAACCCGTCGTGGTTAAACATTTTCAGGTCCTTAGAATGGCGTACCTACGCAATGGAGAATCCCCGCCCCGCTCTCCGGTGATCGACTCGACGGAGCTTGAGTCCGATGGGTCCGAGTGACCATGGTGTTGAACCCGAGGTTCTTCTTTGTGTACCGTTGATTAGCCTAGTTCTTTTGGTTTTGCTTAGAGGATGGATCGCCCTTTTTGTCGGGCTTGTAATTCGGAAAACGATCCTCCATTGGTTAATCCAATAAATTGAATAATTGAGTAGTTGTTGTTGTTCTTGCTATTCATCCCTCTATCCCCGTTTGATTGTATGTTTGTCCGGGGATGGTTCGTCTTCGCTTGCGCTTAACGAAAGATAAAATGAAAGGTCGTCGATGGGTCCCGGGACGTCGCTTTCAATCGACCAAGAGAAGGGGTTGCCGCGAGCTCGAGAGTCGGGCGTGACAACCCCGTCGGTTTTGGTATCAGAGCGAGGTCGAGACTTGGAGTGATAAGGTGCGTGGGATTTTTGGGATAGTGAGATAGGGATGGCTTTTATATTACGTGCTTGTGATTGCTTTTGTGGTTTCGTGTGGTGGCGGGTTGCTCATAGTCCAGAGTGATGAGCAATCCTGAGCAGTCAGCCCCTAGGTGTAGGGCAGTGTCTGGTCAGACCAGTGCTAGAGATAGCGTGCAGGCAGATCCTAGGTTAGACGGGATCCTGCTGGTGCTAGAGACCTTGTTAAGACAGCAAGCTGTGTGCTTTTGCTGTGGTTCTTGTGGTTCCCCTAGTGAGAGGAGAGGCTTGTAAGACCGATGCCGAGGTTGGTAGAGTAGTTCCCGAGATTGAAGCCACCGAGGTTCGGCGTGGGTGACCCCGAAGCGTGACCATTTGGATAAGGGATTTCGAGAGGACTATTACAAAGTGTTGAGGTGTTCGTAGGAAGACAGAAAGTGCTTCTAGTGGCTTATCGGTTTCAAAGTAATGCCGCATACTTGGTGGGAAGCCACTCAAGGAAGAGTGTTTCCCCGAAGGCACGGCTCGTAATCGGGGTGTCTTTCGTGAAGCTTTCATTGGGATAGTACTTCTTGGACAAAGTGCGAGGGAGTCAAAGATGGCGAGTTCCAACCCAACAGCCGTCGAATCGATGTCGATGGATCGTATAAGGCGAAGTTTGCTTTGAGTTGGCCTAGTATGTACCGAGATTAGTGGAGGACCCTTGGATAGGGCGAGACGGTTCGAGACGATGGCTTGAAGCCGGAATTGAAAGCTGGTGCCCTTGAGTTTAAAGAGTTTTGATGAGATGTACGAGAGGGCCCAGATAATCAAGAAGAACATGATCGAGAGGGCGATCGCATTTGGCTCGCGGTTCGTGCCTAATAGAGACAATCGTCGATTTGGAAAAGGACCAATGATGGGGAGAAGGAATCTCATCCCACCCAACAGAAAGTAGATTGTCATGGAAAGACAATTCGCCTTAACCCAAGAGTGGGTGACAGCTTTGAGTTTGTGGGAAATCGAGGAGGACCCTCGACCCCTTTGAAATTCGTCGTTGGAAGTAACTTGTTTATTGGACGAAGGTTGCTAAGGTTATTGGACAACTGGGGTTAATTGGTTAGTTGGAGAATCAAGGATGGATCGTTGCACTTATGCATCACTTATCGGTAGCTCAACCAAGGACGGTCATGAGCAAGTATCTATTACCAAGGATGGATGACTTGTTTGACCCATTTCAGGGAGCTTCGATATGTCCCAAGATAAACCCAAGGACGGGCTATCAATAGTTGAGGATTAAAAAGGAGGATAAATTAAAGACGACATATCGTATGTGATTTGGTCACTACGAGATTACCGTGCCGCCATTTGGATTAACTAATACGCCAGTTGCTTTTATGGATTCGATGGATTGAGTGATTAAGGTGTATTTGGAGCAAATTGTAATTGTGTTCATGAGCGATATATTGGAATATTCAAGGAAATTAGAGGAACGCGAATAGCACTTGAGGGCGGTGTTATAGACCATTCGAGAGCATAAACAGTATGCTAAGTTTAATACGTGCGAGTTTGGGTTTACTGATGTTGTTTTGTTGGTCATATGATTTTGGACGAAGGGATTTCTATGGATCCGCTAAGATCAAGGCAGTCATGAATTGCGGAGACTTATGACGGTGACAGAGGTTCGAAGTTTTCTAAGCCGGACAGGTTAGTACAGACGATTCGTAGAAAGGTTCTCTACGATAGTTACGCCTCTGATACGAAGGTTAATGAAGGACGTAAGAATTTGAATGGACAAGTAAGTGAAATTTTTAAGAGCTTAAGTATAAGCCGATTACCGCACCGCTTTGAGGATTTAGTCTATTATTGGATAATACGAGATTTGCGGTGAGGTGTCGTATAAGGGATTTGATCTGCGTGGTAAGGCAACAAGGGAGATTGGTTGCTTATGCGTCATGACAATTGAGGTCCTTGGATTTAATGGAAGTTAGATAAGTTTTATCTTGATGATTTGAGGAGTTGTAGGTATGGGATCATAAGAGATGATCTATTAAATGGTGATAATCTTTGATAAGAATTACGGTGGATGATTTATTGCTCGGGAGTCTTAGATTCGATTAAGATATGAATTTACCAAGGTGGATTATTTCAAGAGATATATAAGATAGGGATTTGAGGAATGGATTTTTGTTTTCGGTGGATTAAGAATTAATTATCCTTTGATCCTAAATGGATGAGTGGTGAAATAGCATTATCGATGATTTCTTCTTGAGGTATCAGAAAGGATTTGAAGAGGGACCCGAAAGCTTTTGGTGCAATAAATGACATTTGGTTTGCACTAATTTTCAAGTGGTTGAGGTGAGTTCTTGATTTGGTTATTAAATGGACATGAAAGGAATGGTGAAAGAAAAATCGATAGTTTGTGGAATTCGGACAGCAATTTGATGGAAATTCAGTGAATAAGATTTCAAGTGTTGATAAGTGACCCCGTGGAAACGAACTCATGGTTGACGAGCTGGAGAAAGTTTTGCACTTTGAGGTGCTTAGACGAGGTTAAAACCGTGAGGCTTGGTATGGGACAAGCCAAAGCGGATAATACCTCTATGAGATAGTGCATATCAAAAATGGGCTTTTGCTAGTAGTGGTACAGTTCGAAGATGCCCGTAACGACTGATCCGACGAGGGCGGGGAGTGGTCGCCGGGGCCAGAGTGCCTGAGCAAGGAGCGACTCCTGGCAGGCTTCTAGGATGTCGAAAGGGGCAGAAATGAACTGAACTACGCACTGTGCAAAAAGAGAGTGCTTGTGGGATAAGATTTTATCGAAGTGATATAGCAAAAATATGGTCGAGTTGGTGGAACTCCAGTCTATGGAATGAGGTCAGAGAATTGGGAATCACTGGTTCAAAATTGGTTTAGCAGTTATTGAATGCAGTTCAGATTATCGAGACGATTAAAGACCGCTCGAGTTGTCGAAGAGTTATGCGATAAGCATCGCAGACCGTTGGAGTTTAAGGTGGGCGATCGTGTGTTTTTGAAAGTATCGCCGACGAGGGTACTTCTAGATTTGGCAAGAAAGAAAAGTTGTTTGAGGTACGTTGGACCCTTTTGAAATTTTGGAAAGGATCGGGATTTTAGCGTATCGTCTTGCGTTGCCACCGAAGCTTGCTCAAGTACATGATATTTTCCACGTGTCCATGTTGAGAAAGTATGAACTGGACCCGACTCATGCTTTGAATTTTGAGGAACTGGACGTAGACGACAGGGTGTCGTACGTGGAAAGGCCGATACGATTAGAGGATCGCACAGAGCAAGTACTTCGAAACAAGACTATCGCCTTAGTTAAGGTGATCTGGCAACATCACGGATCAGAGGGAGCTACATGGGAAAGTGAGGAAGTGATGAAGCATAAGCACCCCCATCTTTTTGAGGACTTGTTAGTTGCTGCAAATTTCGAGGACGAAATTTTTATAAGAGGGGAAGAGTTGTAACATCCTGAAATTCGAGCCCTTTTGAGGAAGGAATGAACGTGAATTTCGTCGATGCATTGTTGGTTGATCTCTCTCGGAACTGATCACTCCCGAGATACGACCTTGAGGGCAAAGGCTAATGAGAACGAACTCGTGCGACTAAAGAACTTGACTGGGAAAACGACTCGACCGTGAGACTTGCGTAAGGACGATCCTCGTAGTTATGCGAGCTGATTTCGGGGGCGACTAGAAGTCAATTCGCGGACAGAAATAATGGGACGACGGGTGATTCCGTCTATTGTTATCGAACCCGCGAATGGCCCTATGTCGATCCTTGATAATCGTGTACTTTGAAATAAGAATCGATTCTTCGCAATTTCATGTACTCAAGGACGTCCATGTGTCGAGAAGTCTTGAACGTGAATTGGCACGAGTCGGTTACGCGTGAATCCTCAAAGCCGCCCGTCGCCCGAGTAGTACCAAAATGGAATTCGGGCGAAATTGACAAGGCATGAGAATCTAATATTGGACTTCGAATTTTCGGGAACGTTCGAGAAGGACTTTTGGACGATGCTTCTTAGTCAGTCGACAGTGCCGGTTGAGCCGGGTATTTGGAAAAAGGAATTTTCGGACCGAGGAAACAAGCCTACGAGGACGTGGGCCGAGAAAGATCAGTGTGGGCCTCACACCCAAGGTGGGACAGCCGCCATGGAAGGCCCGAGGCAAGCAAGTGAGCCCGTTGGGCCAAACCGACAATTTACCCTCCTGAGCCCGTTGTCTAATCTTAAGCCGTTTCGAGCCCAAAAAATTCCCGAGCCCATTCCTATTAATTTTCCGGCCTTTTTCCTAGGCCCGCCCTTCATTTTCAGCCCAAGGACAGATTGGGAAATGTGCAAGGTGGAAATGACCAAAATGCCCTTGGATATTTTGAAGAAAAGTCAAAAAGGAAGAGAGATAAGATGAGGTCATTGTTTGGCAAGTGGGGCAAGCCTTGATGGCTTGGATAAGGCTTATCCTTCAGCCTTCACTTCACTCTCTCTCTCCTCTTCATCTTCTCCAAAATCGCAGCACCTCTCTCCCATGGTTTTCCTTCCTTCCTTATGTTTTTCAGTTTGACCTTTCACCGAAATCTGAGTTGTTCATTACCTTCCCGTTGGAATCTCGTCTCGTGCCACCCGCCGTTGTGTTCAGAAGAGAATTTCCGTTCAGATAGCGTCGGCCGATCGCCGGAAAGAGCTGCCGGTCGTCCCGTATTCCAGGCCGAAAGCCGGCTGTCGCCGGACCGTCACTATTCCGCCTGCAGCAACTTTGTTCAGCCTTTTCTTCCGTTTCTCTCCATTTCCGGCCAAACCACCACCCATACCAACCACAAGTGGTTCCCTCTCGACCCCAGTGTGCCGCCGGTCGCTGGCCCGCCGCTCGCCGGAGCTCCGGGTAGCCCGTTCAACTCCGATCAGCTTCTTTCCTCCCGTGCAGTCGGTTTTCAGAGTTGCGAGAGGGATTCCGAGTTTGTTGCTGCTGTGTTGAGCCCGGGACCGCCTTGGATCGTCGTGGTAGAGGTCCCCAGGTGTCGGGTTCGTCGCCGCCGCCGCGTTCGTGTCGTCGGCCCGCTTAACGGGTGAGTTTAGCTCCTAATCCCTATTTAGTGCCTAAACTTGCTTAGGGTTGGGTTAATTAGTGGTAAGGTTGGATTAGGATGTTTAATTAAGTTGTATTAGCTCTAAGACAGGTGGTTAGATAGATGATTAAGATTATATTAGCTTAATTTTGCTTATTAAGCTTAATTGTGCTTAATTTGGTATTAATTGTGTTTTGTGATTAATTAAGCATGATTTGCTTTAATTGATTGATTAATTGTTTTAATTAATGTTTTGTTTAATTTCTGGATTAAATGTTTTAATTAATTGAATTTCGGAAAATCACTTGTTCACAAATTACTGTTCACGGATTCGTTCACTAATCACTTTGTTCACATATTACATCGTTCACGGCCTTTGTTCATCCGAAGCTAAATTTTGTCTCGAATTTGATGTGCTATTGATTGTTGTGATTAATTGGAGTGCCGATTGTTAATTATGCTCGTGAATATTGATGAAATGCGTAATCGAGTGTTGGTTGGAATTTGGATTTTGGAATTGTCGAGTGAGATCGCATGACATATTGCGTGGGTTATACGAAATGGCATGTCGCATGAGCATGAACGCATGAGCGATGTTGCATTCACGACCAAGCAAAAGCAAAGACAAGAATGAACTGTTTCTTGATGTGTTGCATGGTCGATTAAAGTTGATAGCCCGGTTGAGCCGGATGACCGCCAATCCCCATTGGGGTTGTGCCGTGACCATTGGGTCGCCCGACAGCGGTGGTCGATGCGGAGTCGCGGTTGAGGCCGGGCCCATGCTCCTTATGGAATGCCGTCGGTGGGGAGAGCCCATGACGTCGCCGTGCCTCACGGGGGAGGACGATGCAGTTTACGACCGGTTGACCGCCAACCATAAGGTTGTGCCGTGGCCTAGAGGGTCGTAATAATCGGAGCATATGTGTGAGTGTGAGACATGAGAAAGTTGTATGAGATGCTCTGATTATTCGCATGCTCTTGATGTCGTGATGATTTGACGCATGAGTTGACAGTCGTGCAGGGTGTGGCAATGGCCAGGTGAGATCGCTTGTGGTGCGACTCGCATGTAATTGATAAACTGTATCATCTGACGGCCATGTGCCTTGCTTGCATTGTATGAGATTTGACGTGCAGGGTATGGCATACCGGGTAAGGTTGCATGCGAACCGACTGTATGATTGTTGGTTGCCCATGCATTGTTGACTTGTTGTTTGGTTTTGGCTGTCTCTGTTGTGGGGTTGAGTGAGGGGTGGTTACGGAGAGATACCCCGGGTTGAGTTGGCGTACTAACCGGGGCTTAGGGGGAAGAACTCGCTGAGATTTTATCTCAACCCGTCGTGGTTAAACATTTTCAGGTCCTTAGAATGGCGTACCTGCAGTGGAGAATCCTGCCCTCGCTTCTCCAGTGATCGACTCGACGGAGCTTGAGTCCGATGGGTCCGAGTGACCATGGTGTTGAACCCGAGGGTTCTTTGTGTACTGTTGGATTAGCCTAGTTCTTTTGGTTTTGCTTAGAGGATGGATCAGCCCTTTTTGTCGGGCTTGTAATTCGGAAAACGATCCTCCATTGGTTAATCCAATAAATTGAATAATTGAGTAGTTGTTGTTGTTCTTGCTATTCATCCCTCTATCCCTGTTTGATTGTATGTTTGTCTGGGGATGGTTCGTCTTCCGCTTGCGCTTAACGAAAGATAAAATGAAAGGTCGTCGATGGGTCCTGGGACGTCGCTTTCAATCGACCAAGGTAATGGGGTTGTCGCGAGCTCGAGAGTCGGGGCGTGACAATTAGGGCATCGATCTGTTCTTCCCGTGTATGCTGCTCGCCGTACCATAGCTCACTTGATCACCCACTATTGCTCACCCACCGTCGCTTGATTGTTGTTGATCGGCCACCGTTGTAGTTGCATTGTCGTTTGCTAGTTGTGTCCTCAACTATCACTCACTTAGGTTTGTCATGTTCTCTCTATGGGGTCAATTAAGTGGAAAATTTAGGGTTTGACGGGAAAATTAGGGCGTGGAGGGTAAAATGAGGGCTCAGCTTAGAGGAAAAAAAGGTGGGGACCTCACTTTTTGTTTAATTAGTTGGACTGCTTTTGTGGGGGCCAAATGGGATCGAATTGAAAAATAGGGCATAGAGGGGAAAATGAGGGCTCGCTTGGAGGAGAATTGCGAGATAGTGGTGAGACCTCACTTTGCTTAATTAGTTGGAGTACTTTTGTAGGGACCGCATGGGATCAAATTGAAAAATGGGTTGTGGGGACATCACTCTTTAAATAATATGGATGCTTGAGGGGACCGAATTGAATAAATTGGTTTCCTTTGTTTCTTTTGACAAAATGACAAGGGTTAAGTGAATTCTTTAATCATTTAAATGTGTTTGTGGGGACTTCCATATGAAGTTGTTGATGATTCTCTTATGTGGTCCCAAAGACTAATGACTTTTTTTCCTCCTTGGGTGTAGCATCAACATGGGTGAGAATTATGTAGGTGTTATCATTTGCTATAGTGGGGAGTTTGTTATTAGTTCCGACGATTGGGAATATGCTAATGGAAATGAAGGTACTATTTATGTAAATGTTGGGAAGCCATCATATATTGATTTCATGAGGGACTTTGTGTATTTTTTATGATGCAAAGTGCAAAAATTGCATTATTGTGTTCTTGGGAAGGAATTGAAAGATGGTTTGAGACTTTTTAGTGACGATAGCAGTATTAAGAATATCAATTACTATTATCTTCACGGCAATGAAGCTAAGGTCTATGTTGAATAGTACAATGATGATGAGGATGAGGAAACCACTAAAAGAGGAAAAGAGAGAGGTTGTACTCAAGCGAGTAATTAGGTCGGGGATGAGTCTAAATTGGATGGAGGGCAAGAGGAGAGGCAAGTGATGGAGGAGAGGGAGACAAGTTATATTGATAGGGTTGAGGAAATAGGGACATGTCCTGAAGTCTCGGGTGAAGATGTGGGTAATGAAGAGTTAATTGGATTAGAATGGGAAGTTGCCATATCTATTGAATCGAAAGATGAAGCTTTGGCAGCTATAAATCTCCCAAGTGATGAAGATGATGATGAACTTGCAGAGTCAATACACAAGTAAAGGGAATTCGTTAGACAAAAATTTGCAGCTTTTGGAGAAAGGCATGAGTTGGAGCTAGTAAATAGGGATAGAGCTCTAGTTGGAAGTATTGGAAGTGAAGATGAACAAAGTCGTGGTGATGAAGTTGCTGGTTCGGAGAAAGAGTTCGGCAATGATGATGGAGAACCTAGGCATAGAAGGAAAAGTAAGTACCTTTGCTATAATCTAACTATTGATAAACATGTTTCGTCTATGGGCATGAAATTTGATGATGCCAAACAATTGAAAGAAGCTATTATTAAGAGCTCGATTGTTGAATAGAGAAGTGTTCAATTCATTAAAAATATGAAGGAATTTGTGAGAGCTAAGTGCTCACAACCCAATTGTCCATGGAAGCTCTATGGCAAGTTGAGTAAGAAGGGGTCATTCCAAATTAGGTTCTTTTAGGAGGGACACACTTGTTCAATTATATTTGCTAATAAAAGGCTGAGAAGTGTGTGGTTGTTGAAGTGCTTTTTCCATACCATCAAAGCAATGCCTAAGATCAAGAATCCTCAGTTTTAGCTGTTGATGAAGAAGTAGTTAGAGATTAAGGTGTCGATGAATTAATGCAAGAGAGCTAAGTTGAGGGTGATGAAAATATTGATGGGTTGGTATAAGGAAGAATATGCGTAGGTATGGGATTATGTTTCCGAATGTATATTTCAAAACTCATCTAGTAGGATATATGTAGAGGTTGTAGAGAGGCCATTGCTTGATTGTGTACCTAGGTTTGATAGATTTTGTGTTTGTTTTTAAGCATGCAAATAGGGCTTTTTGGCTGGTTGTAAAAGAGTTGTAGAATTGGGTGGATGTTTTCTTAAGGGTTTATGCAAGGGGGAGTTGTTAGCTATTGTGGGGAGAGATGCCAACAATTAAATGTTTATGATAACTTGGACAGTTGTCAAGATAGAGAACGAGGATACTTGGTCTTGGTTCCTCAAGAATTTAATGGCTGACTTGAGATAATCGATAGGGAATATGAGCATTCATGAGCAACCAACAAGTGGTACTACCATTATCACTTAATTGCCTTTTAATAGTAATTACTTGCATATTTTTTCAAAACTTATATTTGTTGGTTTGAATTTTGGTAAGGACTTGTCCCTGTATTGGTTGAGTTGATGCCATATACTGAGCATAAAATATGTGCGAGGCACATATACGCAAATTGGGCAAAGAGCTATAGAGGAGATAAGTTGCAGAAGCAGTTTTGGCAAATAGCAAAGTACACCAACATGGCTAATTCAGGTTAGCTAATTAAGGGTTGTTGCAATTGACAAAGAAAGGTTTTGATACACTATTCCAAACATAAGCTAAGTATTGGTGTAAAGCCTTCTTTAGTGAAGAATTCAAATGCGATATTATTGACAACAACCTAAGTGAAGCTTTTAATGGTAGAATTTTAGAGGGCAAGTGCAAACCAATTATCAGCATGCTTGATGATATTCAAGTAATGGTTATGACTAGACTGCACATACAAAGAGATGAGGCTAAAAGTGGACTAGAGAATGTGGTCCTAGGATTGTAAAAATATTAGATGTAAATGTTGCTACTAAGGTGCCTCCTCATAATGGGGGTCGTAGTGACTAGGCTTGAGCGATTGTTTACCAAAAACGCAAGTCTCCACAAAGTTGTAATACCATGTATGGGGGTTGATGCCTGCCCAATGTTGGAAGTAGGTTCCACTATGCAGTTTGGAATGGAGATAGTGGATATGAGATGATTGAAAATTATGATAAGTATGTTGTCAACCTAAATAAGAAAAAGTGTTCATGCCAAGCCTAGCAACTAAATGGAATTCCTTGTGCCCATGCTATTTGTGCCATTCATATGAAGTAATGAAACCCAAAGGATTACCTAGATCACTGGTACTAAAAAAGCTCATACCTTGTTTCATACTAATTCATGATGCAACCTATTAGAAGTAGCAAATTTTGGGAGTCAACAAATCGTGGAGGCCCTCTACCTTTGCCACTAAAGAAGCAAATAGGAAAGCCAAAGAGGAGATGAAGAATGTAGGAGGGAGAGGCATCAAGTCAGAGGATGAGTAGGTCTAGGGTAGAGATGAAATACTCCTATTGCCACAAGGAAGGGCACAATAAGAAATGTTGCGAGTTGAGAAAGCAACATCAACAATGAGAATTTGCTCCAAGGGCTAACTTAGAGTCAGGAATAGGGCCTTTTGAAGAAGTTGTTGGTGTGCCTACTGAAGGCAAACACAAAGCCTTGCTATAAGGCCTACATAAGGGCCAATAAAAGGCTTTATTATAAGCTCAAGTGTAGGGACAGAGACTGGTATAGTCAGGACAACAACAATAACAACTAAGTCCATTGTTTTTGTATGTGTTGGCTTTGACAGGTGGGAGGGGAACCTTCAGTGATTGAAGAGTAAAGTGAGACGTTTTTTTTTTTTTTTTTTTTTGGTAAAGAATCAATCAATTAATATCAATGGCAACAATATTTTTGTTATTTTCTCTTGTCTTGATTTCAACTGGTTATTTGAATGGGATTGTTATGCTGTATAAATTTTCCACTGCTAGTGCAACATTGTTATGAGGTTGATGTTGTTTTTGAAAGTGATGGGTTGATATATTATTACTTGTTGAAGTTGTGGGTACTAGCGGATTTGTAGGTACTAGCACATACAAGTGCTGGTGCATCTTATTATACCAACACTTGTATAGGGTAGTACAAAAACAAGATGCAGTAGCAACCTAATTGGTGCAACAAGATGCACCATGACTGGTGCAAGCCAAGTGGAACATATTTGAAACTAACCTATCATTATTTTAAAACTTGTGCAACATGAGTGATCACTTTTTAACCGTAATTGACACTTAAATGATTACTTTCAAAAAAACTTGGCACTCAAATAATCACTATTTGTAACTTATGGCACTAAAATAGTCGCTCATGAATTTGTTACCATCCCTTAATTTCACCATGGTTTATAGTAATAGTTGCTGCAAACCAGCAAACCATTACCAAACAAAAAATGCAGTAAACCATTACGCCTAAAGCAAACTAAATATTTGAAGCAAAAACTAAGCAAACCAAACAAATGTTGACAATACACAACTAAGGAAGAAAACTTTTTAAGTGCTCACAACCAATAAATTGCAACTCCAACCTTCCATTTCCACCATAAATTGCAACAAAACCTTTTGTTTCATACAAAAATTGCAACAAATCAAGAACACATTTTACTTACAAATAACCCAATACAAGTACATATTCCATGTCTTCGACTATGGTAGACATACAAACTTCTTCACTTTACTCACTTGACATTTGAATATACTACACAAGAGAACAACAATATAATCAACGCTCAATAAAAGTTTCTTTCAATTTTCAACCTTGAAACTTCCATCAATGGTGGATCAGAGTTGTTAAACCCTTCATTTGAGCTTCCATTGAGTTGACATCCTCCAACTCGTCCATTAATGTAGGTAGAGGTTGATTTCGTCCTTCAAATAGCTCGAAGATCACCTCTCTCGCTCGATCGGAGAATTTCGCATCAACCCATTTAAAATAACTATACTTTGAGCCTTCTCTATACCCGCCACATCCATAAAATTTTCTCCTAGGATTCAACCAAGTAACCCACAATAATAGTAATACTCACCATCTAATTCGCTTTTTTGGAATGAATAGGAGTAGCTGTTGAAGCTTCTACCCTCAATTTGCATGATTGAGTTGATAATTTTGGCGAAAAATCGAAGTAGGTGCTTAATTGGCCAGTTAGGGTTTTCAACGTTGGGTTCTCTTTCAATTTGGGGATTTAGGGTTCTTATTTAGGGGGAAAGACGCCAAACAGTGTTGTTTTATTGTCTGCATACTGACTGTACTCTCTAGCGAGCCGCGTTGGCTTCAAAAATTAATAAAAAAATGCCACGTCAGATTTCCTAGCATTCAAATAAGAGTTGGCACTGAAATGATCATTTAAAAAAAAAATTGACACATGACTGATCCAAAATAAACTTTTGATACCAAAGTAAGCGCCGTAAATAAGTTTTGACACTTTTAGTGTAGCATCCTGAATTTTGACCCATTTCGGGATATATGAAATTGTTATTTTATTAATGCGCTGTTAGTTACGTTTACTCTAAGTTGGCTCCTCATGAGTTAACTAACTATTTGGAAAGGCAATTAAGGATCGATATGCATACGTCTAGTGAATTCAATTAGGGATAGGCCACTTGACCATAAGGATCAAACAGGCTGATACCACACTGTTGCAGGCCAATTAACAAATGGAAATAAATTGATTCAGCAAAAGTGCGAGGTCAGATTGCGGGTGATTCCGCATGACTTCGATATTGACTACGAACAGTGTTAAACCGATTTCCTTTTAGCCTTGTACTCACTGTGAGCAATTAACCCCTCATGAGTTGGCCCATTTATGAGTTAACTAACTATTTGGAAAGGTAATTAATGATCGATATGTGTATGACTAGTGAATTCAATCAGGAATAGGCCACTCAACCATAAGGATCAAACAGGATGATACCACACTATTGTAGGCCAATTAGTAAATGGAAATAAATTGATTCGACAAAAGTACGAAGCCGGATTGCGTGTGATTCTACACAACTTTGATATTGACTGCAAATGACGTTAAACCGATTTCCTTTTGACTTTGTACTTAGCGTGAGCAATTAATCCCTCATGATTACATGATAATCAATGATCGCTCTAATTTGAATAGGCATGATCGTGGATTGAAAAATTATCAACCATGGGTCAAACGTGCAAGAACCCCTTAATGCTGCCCTATAGTTAGGTCATACTAAAGTCGTGATTGATCGATTTTAATCATGAATTTAAATTAGGTTTCAGGTATCGAACTTTCAAAGATGTTGAGACTAAAATATTGGACGTTGCCTTATTGATTTTCGAATTTATCGGTAAGTCGGAAATTATCGAAAAAGGATTCATAGGCTGAAAAATTGGAACCAAGAGGAGTTGGACCGACCGAAGGCCCAATGGGCCTTGTGCCTATTAAGGTTTGGCCACATGGATCCCAAGCTAGCCTAAGTGGGCCCAATTAGGCCCACCAAGCCCAACTTCAAGCCTTTGAGCCCAATCGCATTTTCTAGCCCATTTCTCCTCAATTTGAGCCCAAATCAATTTTATTCAAGCCCGTATAAAATCTTGGCCCATATATGCATATAGTACAATATATTATACTTTGGGAATTTACAAAATTGCCCCTTCTAGAACTTGCATTAAATGGGAGTGGACAAAAGGGAAGAAAAGTTAAGGAAATGATGGATTTTTAGGGAAATTGATGAAGCCACTTGGAGAAGGCTTAAGGGGGGGAAGTCTTCATCTTTTCTCTCTCTTTCCTCTCTCTCTCCTCCCTCTCTCTCCCCCTTGGGCGTCCAGCCCACTGCCCTCTCTCTTTTCTCCCTCATTTTCTCTCTTTTCCTCTTGTTTTCCCATTGTTTCTTCCCCTTGGACACCCCCTTGCTGTTTGGACCACCATCACCCACCATCCTTGCCACCTTGCCACTGTTTTGGAGCCGTCCAAACTGCCGTGCATGCCCACCGTTCACCCGCTCGTGCCGTGTGCCTGTCTCCCTCTCTCTCGGTTTCACCAAACCAAAAACCGCCTCCATCGAGACCCGCTTTTGCCAAGCGCCTCCATGAAATTTCGGTGGTAGCCTTGCGTTGCCCTTGCCGCCGCCATCGCGCCCATGTTGTCGGAATCGCAAAACCATGCGTTGTTTTCCTAATCCCTTAATTATGGGATAATCTTGCTTAGGAGTAATTTAATTAGCTTAATCTTGAATTATGCTTTTGATGATGGGTGATTAGCATTATATTAATGGTTAATCTTGCTTAGTGTTAACTCTGGTTAGATTAATTTACCTTGGTTAGATTAAAGTTATCGCGGTTAGAATAAAGTAACCGTAGTTGGTTAAAGTAACTGCAGTTAGATTAATTAACCGTAGTTGTAATAAAGTAACCTCAATTGGGTTAGTTAACAATAGCTTGGTTAAAAGTAACTACGGTTAGTAATAAATAAATATTATTATTATTTTTGAAATAAATAATAATTTATTATTTTCGGAATTAATTAATTATATTATTTTATAATTTCGAATTATTATTTATTTCTGAATATTGATTATTTTTGGGGAGAATAATTAAGTATAATTATTTATTGGAAATTGTTTTAATTGAGTAATTTTGTGGGAAAATTATTTAATGGAGGAGAGAGAGAGGGCTGGACACTAGTTTAACAAGGCCAAGGTGAGTGGCAAGCCCACTTGAGCCAAGGGCCAAAGAAAAACGAAGCCAAACAAAGCCTAAAACAAAGCCCACTTGGGTCACAAAAGAAAAAGCCAAGAAGAGAAGGAAATGGGCCAGCTGGGGCCCACCTTGGGCTGGGCTGAATAGGCGCAAGGCCCATTGGGCTGCCCACTAGCAAGCTTGAAATCCCGGTCCAAATTTTCCTTTTCCGACACTTTAAAGCCCAACAAAAAACTCGAGAATAAATGAAGCAATGTCCAAATATTTAGTCCTGACATTACTGAGAAGTCGATACCCAAAATCGGATTAAAATTCGGGGCTAAGTTGAGTTGGTTGCAACCGTAGTATAATTTGACTATCGGGCGCCCCTTTAGGATTTTTCCTCACGTTGGACCCATGGTCGATAGTCCATCAATCCACATTTAAGTCATTTCTCGAGTCAGGGTCATCCTTCAATTGTCACGTGGTTCCAGGGGCTCAATTGATAATCCCAAGCTCAAGATGAAAATGAAGGTTTAACATCATTTGCAGCTTGTACCAAAGCCATGTAGAATCACCCACGACCTGACTTCGTACTTCTGCCGAATCGATTTATTTCCGTTTTGTCTCATAGTTTAGTACTAGAGGGTATCATTCCCACCCAGGCCCTCATGGTCAAAGGGTTCGTCCGTGATCAAAATTGCGGTCGTATGTGTATCATTTTCTATTGGCGCTTCCTATAGTCCGTTATTTCAAGAATTATCAGCTCGAAAATATTTGCACTGACCAGACACTCGATCAACATTGGCAGTTTGTAAAATCCCAAAATGGGGTCAATCTTCAGGATCTTACACCTTACAGTAAGAATTGTGACAATGGTACAAGAATGAAACTCACCTTTATACATGCTCCTTACATTTTTCAAAAACAGTTAGACCTATGGGATGAAATGCGCACCGTTAGTTCCTCAAACCTACTGCCTTGGGTATGTATGTGAGACTTTAACAAGGTACCATTTCATTAGGAGAAGAGGGGGGGATGTTTAGCTAATAACTCTCGTATGATAGCATTTCGAGAGTTTCTAAATGACTGTTCACTAATGGATATGGAGAGCAAAGGATGCGCATTCACTTGGTCAAACAACAGGGATGGATTGAAAACATTAAGGAATGGCTAGACATGGTTCTTTATAGTGTAGACTGGAGAATATCACACCCAGAAGCAGAATCTTTTGCCCTACCAGCTATAGGCTCTGACCACAGCCCTTTACTTATATCTTTGCAAGCTAATAACGTGAAATGGAAAAACGAGTTCAAATTTGAAGCTTTTTGGCTTGAGAATTTAGAATGTAAGGACATCATCAAGGAAGCCTGGGGCTCTCTACCACAGGTTGAAAGGATGCTCTCCAAAAAATTCCGTGCTGTGTCTCTTGCACTTACTAATTGGAGCAAAATGACCTTTACAAACGAACAACGGGTGCGTTTGGTACAGCATTTCCAAGGGGCTTTCAGGCCTGAAAGCCCCTTAGGGAAATATTGGACCGTTTGGTTCAATTTTTGAAATAGCTTTCAGCTTTCAAGTGGCCTTCAAAATGCTGAAAGCTCAAAGCTAGTAGGGACTAGCTTTCAGCTTTCAGCATTCAGCATTCAGCGGAATGCTGAAACTATTTTTTCCCTTCCAAAACTACCTTCACTAGTTTTTCGTATTTCCGATTTTGCCCTTGGTTTTTTTTTTAATTGTGAAAAGGCAACCCTCCTTTGCCGGTTGGCGAAGGGCTACGGCCGCCTTGCCGGCGGCCGTTGGCAGAGGTCGCTCAACCTCGGGCAACCTCCGACGAGGGTCGCGCGACCCAGCCGAGGGCCGTCGTAGGTCGCTCGACCCGGGCGGCCCTCGCCCGGGTCGCACGACCCTCGTGAGACCCAGGCGAGGGCCGCCTGCAGCCGCGAGACCCATGGGGCGGTCGCCTGGGTCGAGCGACCCTCGACAAGGGTCGCCCGAGGTCAAGCGACCTTCGGCGACCCTCGGCCGACGGCCGCCGATGCCAGATTTGGCTCTCTGGCGGCCGTAGCCCTTTGCTGGTCCGGCGAAGGGTTTGTCCAATTTTCCAAAAAAAAAAAAATATATATATACCTATAATACTCCTCAAAGTTTATTGCGAAATTTTTTTTACCAAATGCACATTCAGCTCAAAGTTCATTTGCAAAGAAATTTTACCAAACACAATTGCATTTCCCCAAATAGCTTTGGGCTTTCAGCATTTGCATTGGACTCAAAGCCCCTTGCAAATGCTGAACCAAATGCACCCAACGCCCATCTTGGGGTCGATTGTGTAAGGGCTTACACTTTCCTCTAAAAGACTTTTGGCATGCTAAAAAATGACAATGCCCATCTTGGGGCTAGCAAAGTTTGCTTATAGGTAGAGATGCCATTTCCCTTGCAACGATGTGGACTATTGGAGATGGAACCAATATTAAAACCAAAGAGGACAGGTGGATACGAAGGGAATTCTAAATGGCCCGGCCAAAAGAAATGAACCTCAATTCATCTTGGGGTTTATATCATCAGGAGAAGGACTATGGAAGGAAATAGGATTACAAGAATATTTCGACGAGCAAACGATTCGAGATATACTGGCAATCCCTCTAAAATCACAACCAAAACAAGACCAAATCGTTTGGACAGGAACCCAAGCAGGCCACTACATAGTCAAGAGTGGGTATCATTTTATCCGAGACTTAACAACAAAATAGTCACAACCCGAAGCTTCAGCATCATATATTCCCCCTCGTAGCTTATGGAAAAATATCTAGCAACTACAAGCCCCACCAAAAATCAAACTATTCCTATGGAATTTATGCCAAAATGCACTCCCAACAAAGGAAAATTTGTTTCGGAGGAAGATCATACCTGATCCCCTCTATCCCTTGTGTCGCCAGTGTTGCGAAACCATTGAACGTCTTTGTCTCCTTTGCCCATGGACCAACATAGCATGGGCGAACCCCACACTAAACATCAAGATTTCAAGACATGGGTTAAGTTGAATTGAGGAATGGTTGATGGACATAGCGAAAAAGAAGAGCTTACTAGACCTGGCCACTATTGCGTTGACTCTGTTGAGTGTATGGAAGGCCCAAAACGCAGCAATCTTCAAAAACTATACTCCATAGGCTAGCGAGGTGGTGGAAACAGCCATCTATGCACTACAAAGCTTCCAAACATGGAATTCAACAGAAAATAAGACCAAAATCAGAACAACCCTAACTAGCTGCTAGAAACCACCACGAATTCACACCTTTAAGGTAAACACAGATGGGGCTTTTATATCTGGTGAAACCACAGGTTTAGTGGCTTGGATTTGCAGCGACTTCACTTGTCGGTTGTTGAACGGCAACGCCAAATTAGTACCAGCAACCTCCTCCCTTCTGGTCGAAGCTTTAGCACTAGTCGAAGCCCTTGTTTGATTGTGCTCTCTGCATTGTGTCGAAGCTGATAATGGATATTGTAATCCCCCCCTTCCCCAACAACGTCGTGTAGGTAGAGATAGATTGTCTACCATTGGCTGAAACAGTTTTGAGCCCTCAACAGCTCATGTTTGCCCAATGTTCAGTTCACTTGTTGTAATAGAGAGGCCAATACGGTCGTTGACTGGGTTGCAAAAACCCATAGGAAACAAGGCTTACCACCAAATTGGGTCTACTCCCCACCCATACGTCTATGGGACTTATTATGTACTGAAGCCCATCTCTCGGGCCCCTCCATTTTGGATTAGCTCAATGAAAAGTTCTGTTTCAACAAAAAAACAAATTTCTATTTCGCACAATCTTGCATTTGCGTTTCACTCAAACTTCCTCGTGCATTCGCTTGGCTTCCCCAGAAGTATGGTGCAAGTAACCAAAATTTTGAGCCGCTGCTATCTCCGTGCCTGTTTCAGCTGCACCATCAGGGTTTAACCTTCTTTTAATCACCATTTCTCTGACTTTCGAGGATTAAAAATCTTTTTAATTTTGTGTATGCTCTCTGCAGACAATGGGCATCTCGTTTTCAGCCCTGATTATTTGTCAGTGAGATAACAGGGCATCCCTTGTTGTATTGCCTTCTCATGCGTAGAGCTTGCAAGGATGTGAGGAGGATGCTTAATTGCTTCGAGCGTTGTTGCTTGGCAGGAGTTTCCCTTTGGACAAGTGACTCCTTTTAGTGTTTGTCCCGTATAGAACAATGAAATTGAAATTTTAGTACGTGTCTTTCTGGGTTGGTTATGTGCTGTTTCCTATACATCTCTTAGTCGGGTTGCGATAGCGTAATATGCCCGAGTATGAAAGCTTAAATGTTGCCAATTGGGAGAACACTGCTGGGTCATTCAGGAGAACTGCGTTATCAATGCCTGGGACAATGGACATGCCCCGCAACAATATGCTCTGTGACCAGTCTGTGTCAGTATCAGTCATGAAATCTGCTATGAGAACTACGTTAGAACCCCTGAACCCATCATTACCCATAAATCTCTCTCTTTCTATTGGGGGTTCTGGCTAACCCTGTTGCCCAATCCAGATCTCTAATCACAGGGTGTTGCTTGAAAGCGAAGCGTTGAGGGGTAATGTGAAATCACGACTTCTGAGAAAGAGAGGCAAGACAAAGAAAGAGGGAGCAAATGTTGACCAATCGAAGTCTTTGCTCTCTGTTCTTTTTCGGCCACGACTCTCAGTCAATTCAAACTTCCGAAAGTGTGACGTGGGTAATGTGACGGGTCATCTACGTTGTGTTCACTTCCGCGTTGGACTTTTAATCCGAATTAGAGCTCCCCTCCTGCTTCACTTCCGCGTCCGTTCCTCTAAAATTTCCTGTTTCCTTTGATTTGTCAACAGTCATCCTCATCATACACCTTGACATGTTCAATCTAAAATGCCCATGACATGGCCGACTGATTCCCACTATTAAAAGATCAGAGAAAGAAAAAGAAAGGAGCATATGATGATGAGTTCTCACTCTCTCTTCTGGTTCTTCATTCTCTCCGCCTCTTACCTCGCCGCCTTAACATCCCCTGCCTTGTTATTTCAGGTGAGATAGAGAAATCAACGTCTTGTTCCTCGTACTGCTACAAAGTAACAGAGAAAGCAATAGAGACTCCATTATATGCTTTACTTGTTGAATTATATGTCTGACTACTCAAGAGTTTGGTCGTTATCTGAACAAAGGGGTTCAACTGGGAATCTTGCAAGAAGGAAGGGGGATGGTATAATTCGCTCAGAAACTTGGTACCGGATTTGGCCAAAGCTGGAATTACTCATGTGTGGCTTCCTCTGCCGTCTCAATCGGCCGCTCCAGAAGGTATACCACCATGCCCAAACTTCCAATAATAACGAATCACTCAGTTTCCATTTACAGTTGCGCTTGCTTGCTGTGTAATGATGATTGATGAATATGATAGTGATTACACGCTAGATCATCATAATTAATAGTTCTGGATTGCTTGGCCAGGATGAATCGATATTTGATGCATTTGACAATCTTGGATCAAATTCAACCGTGTGGTTTCTGAGAAGAAATAGACCCTAAAAAGAAATCCTTATATAAACATCTGTTCCATGGTAGAATTTAGTTGGACTCTTGTATCTTAATGAATGTCATCCCACTTTTCTCTAGGGTACATGCCAGGGCGGCTCTATGATCTCAATGCTTCGAGCTATGGGAATCAGGACGAGTTAAAGCAACTTATTGATGCCTTGCATCAAATGGGGATCAAATGCCTTGCCGACATAGTGATTAACCATAGGACTGCGGAAAAGCAAGATAGCCGGGGAAAATGGTGCATCTTCGAAGGCGGAACCCCTGACCGTCGTCTTGACTGGGGGCCATCCTTTATTTGTCGTGATGACACTAGTACTCTGATGGCACGGGTAATCTTGATACAGGGAAGGACTTCGAGCCTGCGCCCGATATAGACCACCTTAATCCGAGGGTGCAGAAGGAACTGTCCGACTGGATGAATTGGTTGAAGAGAGATATAGGATTTGACGGGTGGCAATTCAATTTCGTGCAAGGTTACGCCCCAAGCATCACCAAAATCTACATGAATCGGACTTCGCCAGATTTCGCGGTGGGAGAGAAGGGGGACGCACTCTCTTATGGACAGGACGGGAAGCTCAACCCGGACCAGGATGCACACCGGCGTGCGCTTGTGGATTGGGTCAATGCTGCAGGTGGGGCTGTCACGGCGTTTGACTTCACCACGAAGGGGATCCTCCAGGTGGCCGTTCAAGGGGAGCTCTGGCGGTTGATGGATTCAAACGGGATGCCGCCGGGATTGATCGGCCTGCAGCCACGAAGCGCGGTGACTTTCATCGACAATCACAACACTGGTTCCACGCAAAATAAATCGCCGTTTCCATCCGAAAAGGTCATGCAGGGATATGCCTACATCCTCACCCATCCCGGAGTCCCATCCATCGTAATGTCCACGTGCTCTCGTTTCATCGACTTATCTCACTGCTATCCTGTGTCTATGATAACTAATGTACTATGTTGATGTCTGAATGTTACCAGTTACCTTGTGTTCTGCTCTATTATAACCTCAGAGAAGTTCATCTATCTGAACTTATCCCATTCACTAACAAGATACATGCTTCTTGGAATTTAGCACCATATGAATTTGCTGATTTTTCGTTTTCAATTCGACCTAAAGAAATGATATTTCTACTTGTGCAGTTCTATGATCACTTCATTGACTGGGGCCTGAAGGAGGAAATTGGCAAGTTGACAGTGTCACATCCCAAATCCTATAAGGACAAGGGGGTGACACGGCCGTCCTTCTTGCCCGAAGAACGCAGCCTTAGACTACCCCAAAAAATTCAGCTTCCAAGAGTTCCCGCGCTCACTCTATCAGTTGCTAACTAAGAGACCTGAAAAACATGAAGATTAGAGGAGTGAGCTACCACGGCTCAGTAAGTAACACATTTCTTCCAAGCGGATCGGGAAATCACTATGCCCTTTACAATACCAATACAATCCACTTTGAACATAATATATATACATACTCAAATATCTCAAGAAAAACCACAAAGTAGGTACCAATGGTCGAATCCACTGGTCAATCTCATCAAGCACATGCCAAGGGTCTATCCCATTGGCTAAACTCGTCAAAACACGGGTCAATGGTCCATTCCACCGACCAAACTCAAATCAAAATGTCAATGGTCTACTCCATTGACCAAGCTCCTGCTCAAATGTCCAACCATGGTCACGCTTAACGCCCGTGACAAGACGACCAAGATTCCCCCCTTGGTTAGGTCTCCACCTACTATAAGCCGGTGGCTCGGCCCACAAGGATATCCTAGACTAGTATGCGCATACCTACACACCCCCTCAGGATTCACAGAGACATTGAGCATCAACCAATAACCACAATTCTCCAATAATCCACCACAGAATCAGAATTCTTTCACAATTCAAGCATTTAATAAATATTGAAATGCTTCACATAAACCAATAGCTTTTCAAGATCCTTTGATAAAGGTTTCGCAAACCACTTTCAAGCAAATATCCCAACTAAAATCAAAGGACAATTCCTCACTTGGACAACAAATGGCGTGAAAACCCGATCCTGTTTTTATGCAACAAAGAATGCTATTTTCAACTAATAGCATATATTACCCATAATATATTTCAAATATGAGTTTAAAATACAAGGAAGAAACATGTCACTCACCCGAGAAAAGCAAAAACCAACTAAGCCCTTATTTGAGCCGACGTACTCGAATTCCTAACAATTAATTCAAAATAATATCAAAAATCGAGTAAATGGACATTCTAAAGAATGACTTGACTATACTACGCCTATTTGTCGATAAAACGACACCTACGTGTCCACGGAAAGCTCGCCTCAAACGGAAACCTATTGTTATCCGCGAGACACGGACACGCACTCAACTTTGTCGCCCCATAACTTCCTCCACAAAACTTGGTTTCAAGCCCACTTATAGTCATTAGAAAGCCCTTTCGATGCACTACAACAACCCCATAACAGCCGCCTCAAAACCTCGCCGAAAACGGCAGAAAATCAGTCCCGAAGCTACTGTACGCTACAGTGACAGAACGCGCGCCGAACTTCAAAAATCTGTTCCGGACAAACCGCAAGTTCAAATTCAATTCCGCAAAATGCTATAGCTTCACAACATCCTAAAGTATCATTCCCATAAAAATTTTCAGCTCAATGACTCAAGAATCGGACTTCGCCACACAAATCTCCATAAACTCCGAATTTCAAACCCTAGTTGCTATTAATCCTTTCCAAGGATGATTAGAAGCCTTAATCACTTACCGGCGCCGTAGGATAGTGTTAAGATGAGCTGTGGAGGCGTCCGTGGCGAGCACGTGGAAGTTTCGCCTCCTTCTCCCTCTTTTCCTTCTCTTTCTCTCCTCTCTCGTTTCTGCTTCTGCTCTGTTTTCTGCTCTGTTTCTGTCTTCAGCAGCTCAACGCAGCAAGAAGAAGAAAAATATATGTGGGCTGGGCTGGCTTTTTAACAGAAAAAGAAATGGGCTGGCTTGTTTGGCCCATATGTTACAGTCTACCCTCCTTAAAAAAAAAAAAATTTCGTCCTCGAAATTTGCACTTCTCTCAATCATGAAACAAATGATGGTATTTGCGTCTTGCCTCATCCTCAAGCTCTCAAGTGGCCTCCCTCTCCATGTGATTTTGCCATGGAATTTTCACATATGTTCTTAATAATCATGATGACTTGTGACATGCAATACATGTAAATCTTCATACTTTGTTTTCTTTTGAAGAGAGAGAGAAGTCCTTATGGCGTGGCTCAAATAAAGAATCAATTTTCTAAAAAATCCGTATATGTCATTCCTCTCCTTATCCATTGAACAAGCACCACGATGTTAGGATGTATGGGAGTTCTCATTTCATATTTCATAACAGCCAAAAATCATTGCGAGTATGAGTAGCTATTTTTGCTTAATGCAACTTTTTTTGCTACATGAGAAGATCCCTTGTCTGCATAGACTCTTTTAATAGCATGCATGTGAGAGACCAACTACAACTTGTTCAACCACCATTTCAATCAGCTATAGCTCATAGACATGCCACTGCCTAGCACTGTCAAATGGAAGTATCAAAACCATACTATGTTGTTGAAAACTTAGTCTAGTCATCAATATGGAAATTAGAGAGGTGCAGCACAGGAAACCACATAGTGACAACCTCACCTAGAATGTATTCTCGAGCAAGAGAACGTATCCTTGCAACAAGTGAATTTGATGATATTTTCGCCATACGATTGTTACCAAACACTTGAGTGATTAGAGGAAATGAATGGGTACAATGTATCCAACTGGATCCTTGATACTGCCAAAGAGTGTAGGATAGTTAAAGCTCCAAGCCACTTTGTGCTAGCATCCACAAGGCACACTCTCCCAATGCCAAAGTTCTGCCGCGTACAACCAGAGTAGTTTTCAAAATAATATGTCCATCAAGATCACTCCTAATTTTTGTGTGTTATCATCCTGACAATCCTACTAGTTTCCTCCCGAGTACAAATGAAACCCATTTTCCTATTAGGTTCTGCAGCTTTGTTTTTCAGAACTCATTCCCCAAATTTCATGCCAGGTAGATCAAGGATGATATGCAAAGACATGAGAGCGGTAGCACATGATACACAATAGTCAAAACTTTTGCAGTAGTCATAATCACTTCTACAGTTCTTGAATATAACTATGAAGGCATTACACTGAACAAAAACCCATCTATAGGGAAATAGCAAATTCTTAACATAAGTTCTAGAGGGATGGAAAAGTAAGCCAGAGCAATAAAAATTTGAGATGTACTAGTACTTCATCAAAAGCTCGTCAGCTGGCCACTATGACCCAATGCACAATTGTAGGAATCCATTGTGTGGTAAAACAACTTGAGCAGTCAAAGAAGTTTTTTTTTTTTTTTTTTTTTTTTTTTTTTTTCACATGCCTAAATCAAGTCAACCAAGCTCGAGCACGAAGTCAACAAACAACTGAAGCTTATGTTGCCTCTTCCTTGGATTCGCATCATTCATGCATCTCGATACATGTGACTAATTCCATAAGCCTCAATGATGGTAGTCTTAGTCATAGAATCCTTGAATGCTGAGCAAAGAGAGATCTAGCAAATAGAGACCCAACCTCGCACATGCATCTTAAACCCTATTAAGAAATCTTCTACGATAGAACCATATATCCATCTAATCTCTTTGCCCCACTCAATCTGTTCCTCAAAGTTGCCGCTGAAGATATGAAACGCTTCCTTTGAAAGTGTTGCCGGATTAGTAGATGGTTGAAGTCTTCCCTATTCCATGAATGCCGCTACCATGAAGAGTGGCAATTAACCAAGGCATTTTTTTTTTTTAAGCTTTTGGGGACATAAGCAGTGATCTCTCATCACCATAACCTTCGACCCCCTCAATATCCTCCATGTTGAATATTGGAATGTTGGATTCAGTTCTTTTGGACAGCTCTCTTATTGTCAATGTATTTCTTGTCATCACTTTATTTTCTTTTCTATCATGGTGGTATAAGCATCATGTGGCTCAAAGGTAGACAAGTATTTTTACCAGTTTGAAGTTCTGCTCTATTAGAACCCGTCCCTTTTTACACCTCATCTTCCTTCCAAAAATCGACTAGTCATGTAGGGAATGTTCTTTTCTTGCTTGAGTTTTCAAGTTTAAATCCTTTCTTTTTTATCAACATTTCCAAGGTTATAAGAGTTCAAGTCCCTTGAGAAATCCACAATCCGCATATGAACTGGCTGTGTATGATCAACATAATGAATTGAATGCCTATCATAAGGGACCAAAGATCCAAATGTTATCTGACCAGATTGATTTCCAGGTATAGCACAAGGGAATTCACTATATACTGGCTGCCCATAAGTGAGAAGTGGCATTGGATATTAAGTTTTATGTCTAGAAGAAGACGAGAAATCAGGATCTTCTCATTTCCATTGGCGCCTCGTGACATTTCCTTGGATATCATTGAACTCACTCTCTAGATCATTGACAACATCTTTTCTCACTCAAGGACTCCCTTTGTGCCTTTTGTAGCGAGTCATACACTGAAGACGACACGATTACCATCTTTCTTCTCGCACTCATCATAACAAGGATGGCACATTGGGAATGCACTCTCCTTACAAGCAACAAAGACTTCATCATTGGTTGTAAGTCCAATAATATCACCACAAATCCGACATATCTAGTCGTTCAAGTGCTTCAAGGGCTAGAGCGCACTTCTAGAGTCACGGTAAATTCAAACCAGCATGTTCTTCTTATAAGACCCGGCCACCACTTGTGCACTTGCTTCCAAGAGATGATCTTGACCCTTTGTTTTTATCCAGTAGAATTTCCTAAGAATTTCAACACATTTTTATTATTTCTGCTGGAAGATTCAGAACATAAAACTTGTAACTTGGCCAAGAACTACTCCTTCAGTTAATAAGGTCACATGAGTCCTAGTTGATTTGCCCTCATTTTAGAGAAAATCTTCCGTGATCGAACCGATGACTTCCATTCCATCATTTTGCACTAAATAATTTTACAAATTGAACAATTTCCTGCTTTTGGAATGCAGAAGGTGAATCTCGAGGAATAGGAGCATAGCCACTAAAGAAACTTCATAACTCACCGACATCGGCATCACCCACAAACTTTTCGTCCTCTATCGTTGTCACCTTACAGTTCCATTAATGCTTATTTTCCTTAATGTAGGGAACAGCTTCCAGAGATTTAGCTCTTTCTTGTATGCTAGAGTTGCACCCACTGAAATATATAAATTTGAAGCAATGTCCAATCTAAACACATCATAGTGATTCACGGATGGCTGACCAAATGTGACGTTATTAACATGAACAATATGCTCTCCTTTGCATGCAAATAAGCTGATGAAGTGCTTTTACCCCTTCAGAATTCTTGTCTCTAACTTGTACACCCTTTCGATGGGTATAATGCATGGGCTAAAGAAGGACAAGAATTTCTCCATTTCTTGGCTTGAAACTTCCTCGCAAAATAGAATTTGCCATGTGAAATCTTTGGAATGCAAGCTAAGTGAAGATTCTCGATGCACCATTTCTCCAAACCAGCCTTCATTTCCACAACTTAGAACGTCAATGTCCTTAGACAAATAAGACATTTTCTCTCTTGAGAGAGCACTCCACAAAGTTACAATATTTAAGTCGGAGTTGAGCGAGAAAAATGACTGTCGACTACAACAAAGGAGCTTGGTATTAGAACTTGCATCGAACAAAGAAATGCGTCTCTCCATCATTGTTCTTTGCTTCTCCAATTCAAATTCTTTCTTTTCCTCTTGTTAAAGTCTCATAGGCTCATTCAAATTTTGTTTCTCTTCATCAATTCCTTTTCTCAAATTCTGCAGCTAAAGTCAAGATTCTTTGGCCTTTCTCCGTCCAAAAGCACATATCTTAGAAAACAAAAGGCTCATTAAATCCACTTCCTCAAAGCCTTGAAAGTCAAAGTACATAAGAACCGATACAGACTTCGAAGGAAGGAAGAATCCAAAGTTCCCTCCTCGGATTCGGTAGCGACACCACCAAACTTGAAATTTTCTTAATCGCTTTATCTCTCCCATTCTGAGTTGGACCGATAATCATTTGGACCTAAAATGAAACATACGTCCTAGTAAAATAAGACTAACACGCGTTATAAACTAACACACAATCTCACAACGTCCCATTAAAAATCTAAACCCAAATATCATAACCTAAGCTCTGACACCAAAAATGTCACATCCCAAATCCTATAAGGACAAGGGGGTGACACGGCCGTCCTTCTTGCCCGAAGAACGCAGCCTTAAACTACCCCAAAAAATTCAGCTTCCAAGAGTTCCCGCGCTCACTCTATCAGTTGCTAACTGAGAGACCTGAAAAACATGAAGATTAGAGGAGTGAGCTACCACGGCTCAGTAAGTAACACATTTCTTCCAAGCGGATCGGGAAATCACTATGCACCTTTACAATACCAATACAATCCACTTTGAACATAATATATATACATACTACAAATATCTCAAGAAAAACCACAAAGTAGGTACCAATGGTCGAATCCACTGGTCAATCTCATCAAGCACATGCCAAGGGTCTATCCCATTGGCTAAACTCGTCAAAACACGGGTCAATGGTCCATTCCACCGACCAAACTCAAATCAAAATGTCAATGGTCTACTCCATTGACCAAGCTCCTGCTCAAATGTCCAACCATGGTCACGCTTAACGCCCGTGACGAGACGACCAAGATTCCCCTTGGTTGGGTCTCCACCTACTATAAGCCGGTGGCTCGGCCCACAAGGATATCCTAGACTAGTATGCGCATACCTACACACCCCTCGGGGTTCACGAGACATTGAGCATCAACCAATAACCACAATTCTCCAATAATCCACCACGAGAATCAGAATTCTTTCACAATTCAAGCATTTAATAAATATTGAAATGCTTCACATAAACCAATAGCTTTTCAAGATCCTTTGATAAAGGTTTCGCAAACCACTTTCAAGCAAATATCCCAACTAAAATCAAAGGACAGTTTCCTCACTTGGACAACAAATGGCAGTAAAAGCCCGATCCTGTTTTTATGCAACAAAGAATGCTATTTTCAACTAATAGCATATATTACCCATAATATATTTCAAATATGAGTTTAAAATACAAGGAAGAAACATGTCACTCACCTGAGAAAAGCCAAAAACCAACTAAGCCCTTATTTGAGCCGACGTACTCGAATTCCTAACAATTAATTCAAAATAATATCAAAAATCGAGTAAATGGACATTCTAAAGAATGACTTGACTATACTACGCCTATTTGTCGATAAAACGACACCTACGTGTCCACGGAAAGCTCGCCTCAAACGGAAACCTATTGTTATCCGCGAGACACGGACACGCACTCAACTTTGTCGCCCCATAACTTCCTCCACAAAACTTGGTTTCAAGCCCACTTATAGTCATTAGAAAGCCCTTTCGATGCACTACAACAACCCCATAACAGCCGCCTCAAAACCTCGCCGAAAACGGCAGAAAATCAGTCCCGAAGCTACTGTACGCTACAGTGACAGAACGCGCGCCGAACTTCAAAAATCTGTTCCGGACAAACCGCAAGTTCAAATTCAATTCCGCAAAATGCTATAGCTTCACAACATCCTAAAGTATCATTCTCATAAAAATTTTCAGCTCAATGACTCAAGAATCGGACCTCGCCACACAAATCTCCATAAACTCCGAATTTCAAACCCTAGTTGCTATTAATCCTTTCCAAGGATGATTAGAAGCCTTAATCACTTACCGGCGCCGTAGGATAGTGTTAAGATGAGCTGTGGAGGCGTCCGTGGCGAGCACGTGGAAGTTTCGCCTCCTTCTCCCTCTTTTCCTTCTCTTTCTCTCCTCTCTCGTTTCTGCTTCTGCTCTGTTTTCTGCTCTGTTTCTGTCTTCAGCAGCTCAACGCAGCAAGAAGAAGCAAATATATGTGGGCTGGGCTGGCTTTTTTAACAGAAAAAAGAAATGGGCTGGCTTGTTTGGCCCATATGTTACAGACAGAGATAAGGAAGCGGAACAACATCAACGAAAAGAGCAGCGTGAAGATCTTGGCTTCCGATTCTAATTTATACGTGGCCGAGATTGACCATGGAGTGATTGTGAAGATTGGATCGAAGTTTGAAGTAGGAGACCTTGTTCCTCCTAATTACCAGATTGCAACATCTGGGCAAGATTACTGTGTATGGGTGAAGCAGTGATGTTCAGGCAAAACTTAAGTAAAGTGACAACTGAAAAGCAATTATAGGGTACATTGTTAGAGTGAAATCAAAATTTACAGGCGGTCTTATGCACCGGATGGAAATAAGTAAAAATATTTCTTTCAACAACTTATGTTATTTATATAAGATTGGCAATTTTTTGACACAATTTGTTTATATGATTTGACATGACACCATATATAATTAATCTTATTTAGATTTGGCATAAATGAGTTTGTGTCAAACAATTTATGACATGTTTAAAATTGTATCTTAAGCGTGTTGATCCACTTAATTTGTTTAGACACAAATCAACAAAGTTAGGTTAATAGGTCATTTGGTTTAACATGACATAATTAGACATGTTTTAACACGTTTAAAACTAATATTTAAAGACTTCTATTATTATTAAAAGTTTATAAGCATAACATCCAGGTCAAAAAGCAAAAAAGTAAAGTAAGTATATGAAGGGATTGAAAAATCATTAAACAAAATGAAAAACTAATTCAATGGTACATTTTAGATTAACATAAAGTGAAATTTTTCTTATTGTTCATAAACATGTTGGAAGTGTTGACACAAATTATCTGACACTCGTTACAATGACCCATTTGAAAATCATGTTGTAATTGTTCAAAAAGTTCTAAATCTATTACATTTTTGGCAATTGAGTTTTTAACATTTTCACACTTTACCAATTGAGTATATCCGAGCAATTTTCATTGGAAATCACTAATGTGGATGTCGGTTGTTTTATATGGCATTATCAATGCTAGGTGAATAATTTAAAAAAAAAATTAAAATATTTTCGAAATTATTTTTAATTTGTTTTTTCTTTTCTTTTTCTTTTTTTTTCCTCTACCTATTGCCTAACCTTAGCCATGGCCGAGCGAGGGTTGGCCTCACCAGCCTCACCCTCGCCTGGATCTAGCTAGGAACAACTTCGTCATGTTCTCTCTCGTTCCCTTGTCTACTTTTCCCTCCTCTCAATCCCCTGCTTCCTCAACGATGGCTTAGTTTACTTTTCCATTTCATCAGATCCAAGGAATTGGGGTTTATTAGAACACTCAACGAACGCTTGTCAAATTTTTTCGTGAATAATTTCAAGAAAAGTTTCTTTGTATATCTTTCAAGAAAATGATCGGTCCTGTCAGTTTGGTTCCCATCTCGGAACGGAGAACCAGATCAACTAGCCACCGGTTCTAAAAATGGAAACTGGGGACTGGACTGACACCCCCTAGGATTGCCCAAAATTGACCGGTCAAGTCCAGTCCTGGTTTAGGTAGTTCCCATTGCACACTCCTAGTTTATTTGCGTGGGTGTAAGTGGTTTGTCATACTCAGGATTTGTGTCTCACTTGAACCACAGGGCCATATGAAGGTGGAAAACCTGATGCTACTTTTTCCTTCAAAGATGACGATTTTATCAAGGTTGCCACCGGAAAAATGAATCCTCAAATTGCTTTTATGAAGTACGGTATTGAGTCTTTGGATCTCGGCGTCTTATGTGGTTTCCTCTTTGGTTTTTCGTGCTCAGTTGTGGATGTCGTGGGCTGTTGATTGATGCAGGGGAGCAATGAAGATCAAGGGAAGCCTGAGTGCAGTGCAGAAATTCACTCCTGACATATTCCCAAGAACAAAGAAGATCTGAGCCTCATTCATTCTGGGTTTTAGTTTTTTTAATCCCCTCTCGTTTCGGCAGTAAAAATGGGGAAGGAATGAAAAGATTAGTCCACGATCACCAAAATGAAATTTGTATGAACTAGCTCTTCACATGTCTGTACTGGTGATGGAGCAACATTAGAAATGAGATATGGAACTTGAAGGGGCTTTTCTTCTCCAAGTCCTTTTGCATTTGAAGCTTTGTTTGTACTTATGTTATTTTGCTACTTTTATTTATTTATTTATTATTTACAGCACGTTCTTATGTTGGTTTATTCTCTTCCTTTCATAAGAAGTACATAATCTCTTTCCCATGATCTTGATTTCACTCGAATTGCTAATGTATTATGGAGGGCTTTTTTACCCATATCTTGCGTGTTGTTCTAGAGCCACTTTTGTGTGGTTATGGGATGTTTTAAGGTAATGGGACTAAGGCATTTTCAAACTTCCTCTTGCATTTGCTTGGCCCAAAAAGTGGCGCAAATACACTGTGTAATGATGTTTTGGCCGACTATCTTTTATGGATTCGCCGAAATTGCGAGCTGCTGCTCTTTCCATGCATGTTTCAGATGCACCCTTATCTTAATCACCATTTCTCCGGCTCTTGTGGGTTGAGAGGCTTCTCGATTTTGTGTATGATTTACCTGGACGATGGGCATCTCGTTTTCTGCCCTGCTTATTAATTAATGAGATGATAGGGCATCTCTTCTTGTATCGCCTCCAGATGCATAAAGTTTGCAAGGATGTGAGGAGGATGCTTAATTGCTTATAGCATTGCTGAGCAGTTTTCCTTTGGACAAGTGACTCCTTTTAGAGTTCGTCCTGTGTAAAATCGAAATGTTAGAACAAGTGCTCTTTCTGGGTTGGTTATGTTCCCACAGCTCTTAGACGGGTTGCGGTAGCGTGTAATATGCCCGAGTATGAAAGCTTAAATCTTGCCAATTGGGAGAACATTGCTGGGTCATTCAGGAGCACTGAATTATCTATGCCTGGGACAATGGACAGGCCACGTGACGATATGCTCTTTGTGGCCAGCCAGGGGTTCTCTGTTGAAACAGCACTAGTCATGAAATCTGCTATGAGAACTCTGTTTGTGTTGGGAGCAGCCCAACATGTTTGGGAGTGGATTTGAAATATCCCGATAATTGCTCATCAAGAATACCTAATATAAATGAGTCCTATTATGGGTGCGTTTGATTCAGTATTTTAAAAGCCAAAATCAAAGAAATTCTGGTGATTGCCCAAATCAAAGGAATTCCAATCAATTAAAGAGGATATCTAACTTGGGTGAAGATCTACCACTATAAACATAAGGGCTTGGGTGGAGGTTTCTTAATACACTGGAGAAATACTCCAAAAAGATCACGAGTCTTTCCATGTAAAATCTTCTGGAGTGTTGTTCTTCTTCTCTCTTATCTATTGTGTTATTTACATTCTTTTGCAAAGAGAATATATGGTCACATATTGCGCGATTTTGACAGTTAGAAAAATTCTACCATGATCGGTTGCGATCTGACTTAATTTACAACAATTAGGACCATTGAACCCATAATTCCCTATTAATTTCTCGCTTTCAATTTGGGGTTGCAATTACCATGTACTTTTTGGCTAACCCTGTTGCCTAATCCAAATCTCTAATCATCGCAGGGTCTTGCTTGAAAGAGAAGTGTTGTGGGATAAGGTAAAATCTTGACCTCTGAGAAAGACAGGCTAGAAAACGAAAGAAAGAGAACAAATCTTGACCAAGCGAGGTCTTCGCTCTCTGTTCTTGTTTTTCCTCGGCACGACTCAGTCAATTCAAACTTCTGTCGTGTGACGTGGATCTACGCGACGGGCCATTTACGTTGCATTCACTTTCTGTTTTCTTGCTCGCCAGACATTCTTAGCCTTCCCATCTCGGTTGCCATTGGCCAACGGTCTAATCCACATGTGATAAATGAGTTCTCACTCTCTTCTGGTTCTTCGTTCTCTCTCTTACCTCGCCGCCTCAGCATCCCCTGCCTTCTTATTTCTGGTGAGATAGAGAAATCAACGTCTTGTTCATTCTAATACAAACTAACCAATAAAGCAATAGAGATTCGCTTTATATGCTTTAATTGTTGAATTATATGTCCGACTGTTCAGAAGTTTGGTCGTTATCTGAACAAAGGGGTTCAACTGGGAATCTTGGAAGAAGCGAGGGAGAGGTACAATTCGCTCAGAAACTCGGAACCAGACTTGGCCAACGCTAAAATTACTCGTGCCTTCCTTCGCCGTCTCAATCCACCGGTCAACAAGGTACATCGCCATGCATTAACTCTTAATAATAATGCCTTTTACAGTAGCCCTTGCTTGCAGTGTAATGATGATTGCTGATTATAATAGTGATTCCATGCTAAGTCATCATAATTAATAGTTCTGGACTGCTTGGCCAGGATGAATTTTTTTTTTTTTTTTTTTTTTTGACCCAGGAACCCCGTACCCCGCCGACGCCTAGAGGAGAAACCCCAGGGCGCACGCGTCTTGCCCACCACACACACGCAACTGCAGGGTAAGTCACCCTATGACGAAGTTGGGATTCGAACTCTCGACCTTTTGCGAGAGGAAGAGAGCGCGAACCAGCAACGCCACCCAGGTGGGTGGTTGGCCAGGATGAATTGATATTTGATGCATTCAAAAATCTTGGATCCAGTATAACTGTGTGGCTTGTGAGAAGAAACAGACCCTCAAAAGAAATCCTCCATATGAACATATGTTCCAAGGTAAAATTTTGTCGGACTCTCATATTTCGACGAATGTCATCCCCCTTTTCTCTACGGTACATGCCCGGGGCGGCTCCATGATCTCAAGACTTCGAGCTGTAGGAATCAGGACGAGTTGAAGCATCTTACTGATGCTTTCCATCAATAGCGATCGAATGCCTTGCCGACATTGTGACTAACCAGAGGACGGCGGAGCCGGGAAATACGGTGCATCTTCAAAGGCGGAACACTCGATGATCGTCTTGACTGGGGGCCGTCCTTTGTTCGTCGCGATGATACTGAGTACTCTGATGGCACGGGGAATCTTGATACAGGGGAGGTCTTCAAGCCTGCGCTCGACATAGACCATTGTTGGGATTTTATTTTGAAAATAAGAGCACATGCATAGGTAAATAAAATCAAAATGATTCTGACCATGAACGTCTAATTTTCTCGTAGCGTTGCTGAAGTATTCCTGTTCTGATGTTCTTCAGATCCAGACTGCAAACGTTTGATCTCTTTGTAATGTTAGATCTGACATTTTTTAATTCTAACCACGAACATTTGATGTCTTTGCAGTGTTGATTATAACGTTCTTCAGATTCTGATCACGGATGTCTATTATCCTAGTAATGCTGGTTCTCTAGAAGCACCAATATTCTTTGAGAGCTTTCATGTTATGTCAGACATTACAACACGTGTCCAATACTTTACGACACATGTCCAATACTTTCCGACACTCGGTTAACACGTGTGGAAAAATCTGACGTGATCAACTCTCCTGACACTCTCCAACATTGAATTCGAAACTACAATATGTGAATTCAGAATTCCGACATGTATAAAATTTTCAATAAACAAGGGGAAAAAATGTGAACATGTAAAAAAGAATAATAATAATAAAGGGGGAACGAAGAAAAACTTATTCTTCTCTTTTTTTTTACTCACTCTCTATGACACACAATTCAACCCCAAAGTTTTTCTTCTATTCTCTTCCAAAACGCTCTGACACCCTAATCCAAAATGTGGATTGCTTTTTTTTTTCCTCCAATTTTTATGGATTATTGAAATGAACTTGAACTTATCGAATTGAAACAATGAATTATATTAACAAATGGTATATTAATGTTTTTGGTGTAAATTCATTCTAGGCTATTTTTATTATTTATTTCTTTGTGAATTTGAATCAAGTTAATTTGATTGAAACAATCATAAAAATTATAATTTATCATGTATATATTTAATATATAATGTGTCTCAACATGTTGGAATTCCCTATTTTTTGAGAAACAACTTGTCGTGTTGTGTCATGTTGTGTTGCTTGTCACGTGTCGGTATTGATGCTACTTAGTTGGTTCTTACATTCTTCATTTTCAGCCCCATAAATATCAAGCCTCTAGTTCAGACACACCACTAATCTTGCATCAAACAATGGAGAGAAATTGAGAGAGCTCTCCACTACAATTGTGTTAGCAATTGCTCGTGTGTGAATAACTTGATTGATTATTATCATCACTCTCAATTGTCGATCATCGATCATCGATCATCTTGTGATATGCTCTCTCAATCACCTTTTATAACTAGTCTCAAATCACATTGATTCGGCTTATTAATTCTAAACCATTTCAGAGTATTAACTCGGCCATGATGTCTCAACTCGCTTCAAACTTTGAATCTAGAAGTAAGTTCTGAAAATGTTTCAGAGCATTAACTTGGACATTAATTTGTAACTGTTACAAAGCATTATTTCGAGCATTAATCTTGTAACTACTACAAAACTTAAATTCGACTATTAAGTTTGAAACCATTTTAGATATTTAATTTAGCCATTAAGTCTGAAACCATTTCAAATATTTAATTTGGCTATTAATTCTGAACTTGCTTTAGATTATTAATACGGCCATTGATTTTGAATTCACTTCAGATCATAAATGCAGTCATTGATTCTGAACTCACTTCACATCATTAATTTGATCATTAATTGTAAACTCACTTTAGATCTTTGATTTGGCCGTTGAATGTGAGCTCGCTTTAGATCTTTAATTCGACTATTGAATCTGAACTCACTTTAGATCTTTGACTAGACTATAAGATCTAAAACCCCTTTCATAACTTTTTTTTTTTTTTCGAAATTAAGAGCTTGCATTACTCATTAATAACTGAAGTTTGTAACATAGGGTAATCCAGACATAAAATAGACCACAATTGGTGTGGGGGTTGAGTTACCCAATTCAGGGGGAGGATATTTTCTCGATGGGCTTTTGCGACCCAGTCCGCGGCTTGGTTGGTTTCTCGTGGGTTGTATTGGGTGTGGACCCAATTCAGCTCATTCAACAACATTCTGCAATCCAAAATGAGAGATTGGGCGGCCCATGGAGGAGTTTCGCAGCCCATCACCCAATTGCAGACAAAGGAGTTGTTTGTCGATAAGCAGACTTGCAGATCAGGGGAGTCTTCCAGTGGCAGATCAGTTCCGTTCGTGCGTCTCTCCTTCAGCCACAGCAACACACTTCTCATAGCAAGGGTTTCTGCAATCTGAGCAGATGGGGCGTGGATCGAGCGCACAAAACCAGCAACGAGCAGCCCAGCATCAGTCCTACAAACCCTAGCAATGGATCCGATAAGCGAGTTGCAATTCCACAAGCAATCCACGTTGAGCTTTTGTTGGTTGTGCTGCGATGCTTTCCAGATCTGTTTTTCTAGTTTTCTTTGCTGAGGTCTGTGTTGTTGTTGCTGGTTCCATCTTTCATGTAGCTGATTCAGGGCTTGAGATGGTCATAAAGTCTGAAACCATTTCAAAAACTTATTTTTATAGCCCGATTCAATCTGATTGCCTTAATTGCATACACATATGCAATATTATTTCTCCCGTTTAAATGTCATTCTTTGAATTGGTTATGATGTGTGATATTCCTAGGTTCATCACTAAGCTGATAGTATAACTTGTACTAACACATTAGCACAACCAATATAACTTATTATCCCAATCAATCTTCAATTCCTACAAACTATGAGTGACATCTAACAATATGTCATGGCTATCCAAATAGTATGAATATTTCAAGAACAAAATGAATTTGTTAGCTTTGGCCACCATGTAATCAATCCTTTTGCCTCTAATCAAACAAAGGCCAAGAATTTGTTTGTCAAGCCATCAATTTGATCATATGCTCAAATCTAAGTGACATGTATTTTTACAAGACATGAACCATTCATTCTCGGTGACATCCTTAGCTAAGGATTTCAATACAATGTCACAATTAAATTGCAAAGGACATTAATATTCTATATTGTATATCTACATGTAACATCCTAAAAATCGACCCTATTTGGGGATTTTATAAAATGGCAATGTTGATCAAATGCCTAGTCAGTACAAATTTTCCGAACTAATCATTTGTGGAATAACGTACTATAAGGAGGCGCTATAAGGAGGCGCCTATAGGAAATGATATGCGTAAGGCTAGCAACCTTTGCTAGCCATCAATGAGGCCTAACGATGGATGGTTGGCGGAGGGAAAAAAGGGAAAGATAAAAAAGACAAGGAAAAAAAGAAAAGAATGTAAAGAAGGAAAATAGAAGAAAAGATAAAAAGTAAAAAGCAAAAAATAAAAATAAAAAACTGGAAAAATGTTAAAATATTATTAGATATTGTCCATGTCAACGCTAGCGGTGTCACGTAAGATAGCCAGTACCCATGTCTGTGATTTCTAGCTAAAATTGCTCGAATAAACTTAATTGACAAACATGAAAAGGTTTAGCGCTTAATTGATACAATTAAAAAGTTTAAGATTGAATTGACAAAAGTATTATACAGTTAGAATGTTTTGGACAATTTTCCCAAAAAACCAATATATGTCAAATTTCTTCGGTTTGGTATACAATTTCTATGAAAATCTAGGCAAGAGGTACACTCAGGTTTTGTTTGGTAAAATTGATAAGTAGCCGCTGAAATTTAGATTCGGAAAATTGTCCGATCAATTTTAAATATATTTAGTTCTAAGCTTTTTAATTTTGCTAATTTAGTCTTAAACCATTAAGCAAAATTTCAATATGGTCCTTTCGGCCAAGTTTCATCGGAAAATGCCTCCAATTCTTTGGTGCTATGCTTTATCATCTTCTTTGTTTTCCCAATAGATGGATTGACACTTTTACCTTGTGATGAAATTTTACTTTCTATATCTAAAGTTATGCAATTATTCTAACCAAGTCTTTAAATTTGTCCAATTAAATTCCTAAACTTGCATAATTTTTTTAATTAAGCTCCTCAGGCTGCAAATTTAGTAAATTATAGCCGGTGTATTTTGGAACCGACAAAAGTCTTGATGTTAAGAGCTCGAGTGCAGTATCCATATTGAGAAATCTTATGGCTCAATGTTGGGTTACGATCTTCTTCAAGATTTTTTAGATTTTAGAAAAGTTCACGTTGAACTCTTGGGGGCTCGAATAGATATCTTCGCTTTAATTAACAAGATTTGGAGTCAGATTGCATAAATTAAAAGTTGAGGGACTTGATTGATGAAAATTTCGTTAGTTTTGGGCCTACAACTAAAAGATCAATTGACGATACGTATGTCTCGCACACATGTTTACCCCTGAAACCCCGCCATATTCTGAGACTTTGAGCTCGCTTGTCACAAGAAAACCGTTGAAAGGTGAACATTCCCGCAAGAATATTCCCTCGCTGCGTGTGTACGTGTCTGCACACCTCCCAATGATGTAGATTGATTAAGAACGCCCGGTTTCGCATCTTCTCTGGGCAAAATTCTTCTTCTCTCTCGATGCATCAACCCGCAAATTCATTCGATGCCACCCTCATCGTCTCGATCCGTCTTGCTTTACGTGCAACATCGGATGTACGAGTTCATGTGGCGTAGCAAATTGCTTTTGAATAGTTTTAGAGAGGAATCGTCATCAGAGAGCTCAAATTTTATTGTTCCTCAGAAGGCGATGTCCGCTCCTTGAGCTCGTTGATCAGTCTCGCATGTGGTCCACTCCTTCATGATTTGTCTGGTACATTGAAATAAAGGTGCATTATCTGTCTTATTTCTTGGGGGCGGTTTTATGGCTTGGGCCGAGATTAGACATTAATGCGGATTTCGCCATGATTTGTTAGCTGTAGTCAGAGGTTTGCATATACTCAGAAGGCCGTCGTCCTAAAGGAAATGAAGTCTCATGTCAGCTAACCGATCCTTATATGGTTGGTTAGTTGGTACTGAGATTCAAAGTTCATATGGCTGATTGAATAGCAAGATATAAGAGCTTGGGAGATGAGAGCTGTGGGGAGTATAGCCAGGTACATATCGAAAGGGGTGTGCATTGTTTTTAGCCCCTTCCATCCGTTCAGTGGAGCAGTGGACATAATCGTAGTTGAACAGCCTGACGGTACATTCAAATCCTCTCCTTGGTACGTCCGCTTTGGGAAATTCCAAGGGGTTTTGAAGACAAAAGAGAAGATTGTCAAGATATGTGTCAATGGGGTTGAGGCAGATTTCCACATGTATCTGAATCATAGAGGGGAAGCCTACTTCCTCAAGGAAGCGGATGAAGAAGGGGAATCATATGAGAAATTTCCTTCAGGTGGAAAGAGAGGAGGGCATTCACGGGTGATGTTGGGAAGTTGCAGTTTCAATTCTAATCGGCCTATTTTGAGTGATGCAGGAAATGAGAACACTGTGGCCAGAAGTAGTTCTCATCAATCACCAGCTTCTGGGCTTGTTTTGGGGTGCAGATCAATGAGGACTGATGGTCCCAGGAACCAAGAGGTTGGTGTTGGTGTCATAAGGAGAGGATCATTAGAGCGTGCAGAGATTGTAGCCGAACTTCTGGAGTTGAATTGGTCGACGAATTTTACCTCTTTCAAGTTCAGGAGAAGACATTTTCCTGCATTAACTCCTGATACTTTTGACAGTAATATTGTGAATGTGGATGAGGAGCCAAGCTGCAAGGAGTCCCTTGTTGACAGTAACCCAGAAAGTAGTTCAACAGATGGCCCATCACATGAGGAAGCTGCTTCTTGCAACGTGAGTCTGCAGTCTGTTGAATATACGGACTTCACTGTCCAACATGCTAATGAAAAACTTTCATGTTTGAATGGCATCACAGAGGGCATAGCTACATCCACTGGAGGTAAGATGTAAGGCTGAGTACTTTGGATGAACGCTATGATGTAATATTAAGAACTGCTTCAAAATATCAAAGAATATTGGGTGGTTGATGCTAATGCTGCAAGCATGGCTGTATCTGTTGAACCATTTTCCCTTCTGTTTTTTTTCATCGTATGTACTTAGTATTTGAGGTAGACTTAAACTCGAAGCACATGACTAATAGAGTTTGGATCAAGATGTCTTAAAGAAAGTATGTTAATCAACCAGGCGGTCATATATCCAAGGAGCAAACCTATGGAGTTCATTCCTTCACTGTTGAGACTTTGGAGAACTTATCTACCTTGAACGAGCGATCCAAACAAATATTGCACCATGATAGCAGAGAAACCCAGGATGTTCATCCAGAAGCAGGACTGATAAATAACAATAGAATTGCTGAGGTAACTTTCTTCTGAAGTCTTTTATTAAGGTAGCTCAGTCCATAAATGATATTTGGATATGGTATCCTCCATAACATCAATGAATGTCAGGATACTGCTGCGAGCACCAGGGAAAACAATTTTGTGGTTCTACTAGACTAATGATGCTTGTCTTCCAAATTATGTCAGCTCCATTCTATAGTTTGGTTGATTTTGGTTGTTCATTTTCGAGATATTTGTTTTATTTGAATTTCATATCTGAAGCTGCAATCAGATTTTTTGTTAAACCACGAAGTCAATGCATTTCTCACGTGTGGATAAGTGTAATTTTGAGTTCAGTTTCAAATTAATCCACTGTATATTGCATGATTGGGCAGTTCAAGAAAACAACTAGAAAAATGATTTAGCTGTGCCTATTTCCTCTACCCAGGAATTTAAGGGGATGCACCACAGAGATACAGTCACAATACTGGAAACATTTAATCCAGTTGACACCAGCATCACATATGGTTCTGTCAAGCAAACAGAATCGACAAGCATCTGTAGCATCTCCGTTTTCAGCGGCAGAATTTGCCAAGCAGGTCAAAACAGTTCTACCGATGAAACAAGCAAGTTCCAACTCAGTTTGGAGACTATGGACACTACCTTTGGGTCATATCGTGGTTTTCTTCTGACAAAAACCCCCAGTTTTCCATCAGAAGATAATTCAACTGGGGAACTTCTTTCGACTGGCCTTGATGAGTCCAAAGTCAATGAGGTCACTCCAGGGGGAGATATAACATTTGTTCCTGTTGACAAAGAAAGAAATCTCTCATTGAGTCCACAGAGCTGCTTGGAGCCGGCAAGCACGTTAATTTATGTGAAGAATGAGTCACTTGAGATATCAGAAAATTTTGATCAAGAAAATCCATCAACTGATGTTGAATGTGCAGATAAAAGGTAAAGAACCATTTCAGTTCCCACTGATAATGCCTGAAGTTGTAAGATTTATGAGACGCAACTTGGACGTAAAGCACAATCATTGCCAAACATGAAGTCCAAATTTGACTGTTTAAATGCATGTGGCTGCCATTATCCCCTAGGCTGCTCTTTGGATTTGGATTTTAAATCTGAGAATCTGCCATTGCTGAACAGAGAGGACTCTGACAACAGGACTACTGATGTGCGCAAAGAAGATAAATTAGCTCTAGAACTGTGTAATATTGAGGATTCTCAAGGTTTAGGTGGGAGCACCAATGTAGCAGCCATTCATGAAGTTGGTAAGACAATTGGCATTACTCCTCAGCGCTGTTATAAATCAGTATTTTGTGAAGCTACATTCAAAGTCAAAATTAAAGGAGGCCCTTGTTACTCTCTCTTTCAACACTGATTTGAATGGGTTCCCAACAAATTGTATCAGGTTTATTTCAATGAGTGAGGTTCTCCTGCTAAGAAGTACTACCTTGCAGATATACTTGCTTTATTACTGCATGAGTTGCTTCTAAAACGTTGATCTGGCTTTCAAGAAAAACATCTATCGAATTCCTATGATTTTCAAATTGAATGGAAGTTACCAACTTTACCTTGTGTGCAGAAGCACCTGTTTCCAAGCAGATACAGGAACAGATGGGTGCTGATGCTGCTTCTCCTTTCCCAAATGGCCAATTAGTGGATGATGAATCTTGTTCACCAAGTCTTGATGCTGAGCATGCTTCAAGGAGAGTTAATGGTATAGATAGAGATCATATTTTACCCAAGCCGAAGTATAGGAAAAAGATGTTCAGGACAAAGACCCCAACATCTGAACAGGTGGCATCATTGAATTTGAGGGAAGGGAGTAACACGATTACCTTCACCTTCTCCACAGCAATGCTAGGGAAGCAGCAGGTCACTTTTGCACCTTGAGACTATTGAACACTAGGCCTGGAGAATTCTTTCAATTCCTTATCTAGGAATAAAGCAATCTTACTCATTACAACTAAAATTGCACAATTGAACAGGTTGATTGCAAAATCTATTTATGGAAATGGAATGATCGTATTATTATTTCTGATGTTGATGGCACCATTACCAAGTAAGGCCTCTACAACCTTATATCATACAAGGCTATTTCGGCTATTTACTATTTGAGATTTCTTAGGTTTGTCTGCTGACTCACTGGACGTAGTTTCATGATTGTAGGCTAAACAGACTTTAGACTGTTTATTCTGGTGCTATTTCTTAGTTTTGGAAGACAATTCGATGTAAATCGTATTAATGTTGGACGAGTGATAAGACTTTCTGCAAAAATTCCACAATCACGCTCCAAAAGATATGAATTGGACTCTTATGTTTTCTTATTAGTTTGGTTTGGGACTTGAACTTACCTAGATGCAAGCCAACGCATTCTTACAATTAGCCCATTGTCTTACGTTGGAATTACTAATGCCCTTTACAGTTTCTCCTGGACCAATAGGAACCTCTAACATCTTGCTTTTCTGGAGAATGCATTAAGTCAGGTGTCATCAGATAAGTCAGTTTCATTAGTCTGCCAACTAGCCTCTTTTACCTGTCAAACAGACGATCTCTCACTTACCGGCACCATAACACTTGACAAATAGAATATCTTTGATGATTGTCACTATAATTTTATTTCCAAACTGTGATCAAAGTAAATGAGTGTGCTTTTGCCCGATTAACCTGTGTTGGAGCATGAATTTCCCTCTTAGAATGATTGAGTTCACTTGGTTAAAAGTTGTATATGTTGGAGCTTAAATATATATGTCAATGCTTTTCTTGTTCATAACCAATTTTGGCAGATTGAGTTTTGGGTCTTGACATGAGGCTCATGCCTCGGCTTTTGCAACATGATCATATCTTTGCATGCCAATACTCATCTCAAAATTTTTGTTTCTTTCCTCTTCAATCATCCCTTCTTGAAGTAGACATTTTTCAAGATTGATCTTATCTCACTGGTCGTAATTTTCAATTTTAACAGGTCTGACGTTTTAGGACAGTTCATGCCTATTGTTGGGGTAGATTGGTCACATACTGGTGTTGCACGTCTCTTTTCAGCTATTAAGGTTTGCTACGTTTTTTACCCTTTCTTGTGAATTAGATTTTACTTTCAAGGAAGCTATGGGGTTGCTTCTATCTTATAATTTTGGAAGTCAAAATAGTTCTTAGAATGTCTGGCGGCATCTTTAGTCCAGAAATTTGATTAGATGCCGCTGTTTGAAAAGTTCATTTCAAGGCATAGGCTTGATCCTGCGTACTACTGATTATGACAGCAACGAGGTCTAGATACCAAAAGATTGGACCTATATATCATACGGATGATGATAGGATAAGTCATCCAGTTTTACCTTTCACGGACCAACCTTGTTCTTCCTTTCAGGAAAATGGATATCAATTGCTTTTCCTTAGTGCACGTTCCATTTCTCAGGCTTATCTGACAAGGCAATTTCTATTCAACCTTAAACAGGTATTTCAATGTAATTTTGTTCCTAATTTTCCACTCAAGGTTGATCTGTCAAACATATTTGTCGCTAAGTTTCCCTTCGACCTGACCCCTGTGGTGCCTCTTCTCCTCTCGCTAGTTATATCTTGCTTACATTTGAGTTCTTTCTTTTTCAGGATGGCAACGCCTTACCAGATGGACCTGTTGTTATATCTCCTGATGGGATTTTTCCTTCTTTATTTCGAGAAGGTATCTCGCTCCTATGCATTATTATGCTTAGTTGCTGAAATAGGCGGAGGTCCACCAATTGTTCAAGTCATAGCATAAAAATCTCCACTTCAACTTGAACTCCATCAAATTCCCAAAAGAAAATGAACACCCTCCACCTTCTCCACACACCATAAGGGCATAACGCGACACTACACAAGCCAATCAAGTCCAAGATATGCTTGAGCTTAGTGAGAGGAAGAGGATTCATTGCCATGTCAGTTTGATAATTTGCAGTACCAATTTTCTTCTTCACCCTCTTTGAAAAATAATTCCACAAACATAAAATCATCTGATGTCAGTTTGCTTTGATCTCTCTTATGGAACATCTGATTCTTAGATGAATAGCACTGTAGCTTTCACCAGCACAATTGTTTCTTCACAATCCAAGCAAAGACAGTCCTGCAACTTGGCCTTCCAGCTGTGCAACCATTAATTATGAACACACTCCCAGTGTCTCCTTCTGCCGAGATCACCAGCATAACTGATTTGAATGATGCTCATCTCCCATTATCATATTTACTATCTGCTTCGTGTTTCCTAATTCACATGATTTCCTCTTTTCTTTTCTTTTTTCAGTTGTGAGGAGATGTCCTCATGAATTTAAGATAGCATGCTTAGAGGTTAGTTCCTCCCAGTTTCATGTTGAAGTATAGAATTTATCCGTCCAACATGCTTGATGAATTACTCTGTTCTATTCATTTGAAATTTTTTTTCTATGCATTTGAAATTGTTTGCTGTCGTTAGCCTGTTCAGAAGTTTGACACATAATCATGCTTCCTCTCTCTGTGCGCACGTGTGCATATGCAGGCACACACATGCGTGCGTGCGTGTGCGCATGCGCATGTGCAAGTATGTGTTATGTCATGATTATGGTTCTTTTTGTGAACTTTATACAATGTAAAAACAATGAACGTTGTAGTTGTTCATTCTGAATTTCTTTTTGAGGTCCTTTTCATTTATATCATGAGTGGAGAGGAGTCTTTCTTCATTCTTCCTTTAAAATGTACCTATCCAGACATTTGTCTCTGACTTCCCATTAACTAGTAACTAGAAAAATGGAGATTGTTTGCTTGATTGAGGAAACAGCCAATCTTCTATCAGTCTATTCTGATGCTGTGCGTCATTGCTTTTCTACCAATACTTTCTAGGATATCAAGTCATTGTTTCCCTCAGATTGCAATCCATTCTATGCTGGTTTTGGAAACCGAGACACTGATGAAATCAGTTACCTCAAAGTTGGAATACCAAAAGGAAAAATTTTCATTATCAACCCCAAGGTGAGTCATTGACTGTGCTAAAGTGGAATCTCATGGCAGTATAGCATTAATTTCTTTGATGAATCTGATTTGCAGGGTGAGGTTGCCGTGAACCATCATATTAAGACAAAGTCATATACATCTATTCATGCTCTTGTTCATGGCATGTTTCCACCGATGACCTCAAGGTCCTCACCTGAGCAGGTTTGCTTCTGTAACTTTATTTATCTTTAATTATAGTTTTGGACTCGATAAACCAGCAGCTGAAAGGAGAAGTACTGCAGTTACCCTTTCTGAGCACTGGTAAACACAGCTTCACCGTAGATAGTTATCCACAATTTTTTTCCTGTTTAACTTATATATGTATACAATATGCAATATGTGGATGAGGGAAGAGCGTTTGGACACAAAACATAACTAGATATAGAATTTTAAATTGATTGCCGTTTAATTTCGAACACATTTGCACTTTTTGTTTCAGTTGAACACTGAACTCTGACCAAAGGAAATGGAGATCGACTGTTGTCTGGTTAGTCAACTGGAGTTCATTTTTAGCAGGAGATCTATGTTTTCAAAACATGGACATGCCTTCAGGGACCTAATATAAGGCTATAATCCACGAGGAATCTTTAAAGACGGAGAAGTCCAGACAGTTTAGCCTCCAAAACTTTTCTGTGAATCAAGAATTTACTATCTTCGGCCAAAAAAACCAAATAAGGAATAACTTGCTCATGCACAACTCGATTCCTCTGCATCCAACATTGTAGGTGAAGCCTTCACATTCCAATTTGAGAAGTATCACCTTCAGATTTCTGCCTTCTATTTCCTTCAAAGCCCAAGGGTACTCCACATTCCAATCAGCTACAGGTCTAATTTAATCAACAGTTCAAAACTTGCTCCTGAACTTGACTAGAAATTAAACACTGGAAAAACAAATGTTGCCTGGACTCTGCATTTTTTTTTTGGGATTGGACACATACTCTATCAATCACACTTCTTCAACCTATCTAATGTTTGAAATCTACTCAGCAGAGTCAACCATACTGTAAAGCCATGCTTAGGTATGCTTGATTTAAACCAAACTTGTGCCACTTTACTTTAAGTCCAAGTTGACTAATTAGATTCCAAGACTGAAGGTTAGTGAATTCTCTTCTTTAGATACTTGGAAAAGAACTTTATCTGAAGCATCAGGATTCGGGAACAACACCCACATATAGCAGCTTCAATATCAATAAGTTCCTCCCTTCTTGCAGCTGGCCAACACCACCCTCTTCCATTTATAACTTCTGCAACTTTAGCTGACTTTGGAGGGAAGAATCATCGATAGTTCTAGCTCAGTATCTATCCATTTGTTTTCTAAATGGATACCATCTATCAAAACCACAAAAAAATAGATTTCCCATCTCCCACAATATATTTCACATTAAATTTAAGGATACTCTCGGTTTTTGTATCTTTCTCCAGGCATTACTACAATTACATTGAGCCTCCACTTGCTTTATGCTGACTATGTATCCAAGCAATCCATAGGGAACCCCATTTAAGCACTCCAAAGCATGTTAAGACTGCATTAAGACTGCATTTCAAAGCCCCAATTCCCCCTCACATTTAGTAGGTACATAGAACAGACCAAGCTACCTTTGCACCACGCAAATTAGCAGCCTTCCCTTTCCACAATAAAACAGAGCAGCTAGTCTCAACAGCTTTAACGAATTTTTTAGGAAGAATGACCATTTGACACCAAAAGTTGACTAGACTATACACCACAGATCCTTTAGGCTCACGTCCACAAAGGTAGCTGGCCATTCGTCATAATCTGTCATTTCCTGTGTGCAACTTATCATATTTCCATTTTATTTTGGTTCCAGGAAGACTACAACTCATGGAACTATTGGAAACTGCCTACTCCTGCTATTGACATATGAAGCGGTGTTCCATGCATTTTAGAGGCAGATCCATTTGATGTTAGCCATCTCATTGTTCAAATCCAGCAACTGTTATCTCAGATACAATGGTGGAAGATCAGCTTGTTCTCTGAAGTTTAGCCCAGTGATATATGGATGATACTGATTCTCTTACAGTCTGAACATGTTCAACAATTTGGAAAATCAAGAATCAACCTGAAATGTCAGTTAGAAGATTAATCACCAGTAAAGATCAGTTTAAAGAAAGATGAGGCACCCTATCTAGCAGTTACCTCTATAATATACTCCCATATCAGAGCTTTCGGCTTCGCTCATGTCAATAATCATGTAAGTCTTTCACACCCCTCTCAAGATAGATTTAGGATGTAAAAAAGAAAAAGAAAAAAAGAGAAATATGGAGTGGGTTTTTACTCTGAATCTGGGTTGGTATATTAGTAATAGTCACGTTTTGGTTTGTATTTTCAAAACTGCTGGATACACACTTCAAAAGCTGCTGGATAAGAGCTGCACATCTCTGTTACATGCAGCCATTCATGGGTTTGTCATTTGACCGATAGCTGCTTTCACCTGACTGAGATTCATTTCGATATCCTCTATTCACCGTCATGGACTTTTAAATGACTTTTTCTGATCTAATCATGTACAAGGGGATAAGTTCCTTTTGGGACTCTCAGCATTCCATTCATGCAAGCTCAGGATGTACTTCCGTCAGTAATTAAGCCTCATCAGGTTCAACATTCACGTTTGGCCCTATCGTTTTTGCGATCTTCAAATATGAGCACTTAAAAGTGGCAAGTGCTGTGTAAGACAATTTTCTCTATGTTCAAAAGCATTGATATCGTATTTCTCTCAATTCAAACAATCCGAGAATGCATTTTGAACTTTATTGGGGTTGAATGCTCACTGAACGAGCCAAGAATTTCTAATGGCTAGTTTTGTTCAAGGTTGTCAATCATTTGGTTAGCTTCTCGTGCTTGATCAGATGACTCACATAAGTTCCACCAAAATTTTGGGAACTGAATGAGATGGGTTTGTTCGAAGGTTAAGACCATAGTTGGCCATCTCTTAGCTTTGTGCCAAATTTTTTGTATCCGTAGTGGTCACTCATAAAAGATATATTATTAGAGCTGGTACAAACATAAGTACAATTGCCATATACTCAAACAACTAGACTGAAGCATCCAAGCTTCTATATCGAACAGGATAGCTCAACTGTTTCAGACAATATTGCATCAGCCTTCAATTAGACGACTCAAAAGGATACAATTTTCACACTGAGATGATTCTCCGCAAAGTCCACAAGGTTGTTGATCTCATTCTCATCGATGAAACTGAAGCGTCTAAGCTTCTATATCAAACAGGAGAGCTCTACCGTTTCAGATATTATTACATCAGCCTTCAAGAAGACAAATTAAAAGGATACAATTTTCACACTGAGATGTTTCTCTGCAAAGTCCAAAACTTTATCGATCTCATTCTCTTCAGTGAGATCACCTAAGAGGAGCTCAATTGATTTACCCTCCATATTCTACAGTGACAAAAACCCTAAATTGATTTACCTTCTACAGTGACACAGAAACCCTAAATATCACTCACTTGCTACTCCCACCTCATGCTCACCTCCCTCCTCTCTCACCCCTCCTCCACATTCACCCTTTGCTTCCCTCACTCCCTCCCTTCCTTTCTCTACCATCGCCTACACCTCCTCTATCACGCCCTGACCGTCGAGCACATAACAATCCCCTTTTCACTTGTGGTCATTTGAGTGCGGCGTCCCAGGATGCGTCACCGACCATTCTTTTTATCTTTTAGTTAAGTGCATGCAGAAGAGATAAATAATCCCCGTACAACATAACAATCGAGATAGACAGGAAAGTCAAGCAGAAACACCATCAATAGTACCATTTTATTTATCTTCTGATTAACCCTAGGAAATCTACGTATATAGGCCCTTACAACGGGCAACTTCCTATAGAGCTAACAAGACCAACGGGGCTAGGGTTAATCTACTCCTTCCAAAACACAGAAACGAACCACACTACTTGCCGGTTCTCCAAACCATGGACCTGAAAATAGTTAAATAATAACCATGAGATATAATCTCAATGAATTCTCGCCCTAAGCCCCAGTTAGGATATCAACTCGCTTTGGAGTACCTATGGCATGGTCCAATTCCTCAAGTAGGTCAATAGCAGAACAATACTATGCCTTAGGCAATAACTTGATTTATTTAGTAATCCCATGAACAACATCCACAAGCAATCGACTCGCAAACAACCTTACCCAGTCATGCCATACCCTGCACGATAAATACACATGCACATCACAATTAATGCACCTTGCACTCTCAGCATTGCATTAATCAATCATAATCAAGTCATATCACAGGCGATCTCACATGGTCACTGCCACACCCTATACGGTATCAACGTAAGCATATCATAAACAATACAACAAGCACAAGCATAATCTGAACACAATGTCAATATGTCTCTCATGCACTCCTACATTCATGCGTGTTTTGATTATTACTGCATTTAAGGCCACAATTGATCTCCCGCGGGTGTGCACAACCAAACTCCCGTTGGTGTCTACTGGCATTACTAGGCATCGTCATGCCTTATCGGGCAAGGCTACGTCTGAATCTACCGCCCAGACGGCATTCCCGAAGGAGCATAGGTCCGACCTCTACTGCGACCCACATCTGGACACTCGCTAGGATAGTGGTTCATCTTATGTGATCACACAAGCACACCACAAACAAATGATTCCACGCATTGACCAATGCAGATGTGATAGGTGCTCAACATAAAAGTCTATTGCACATTTCTCATGTAAAAATTGCATAAAAGAACTGTATGTGATTACATTTAATTTTAAAATCCGTCTGACTTTCATGCCTTATCAAATAATATACCATTTTCATTTTTCTAGTAAAGCTTGACATATATACGCCCAACACCTCGGGGTTTTTCCCTTTTTATAGACCATGCAACAGTATGTATACGCCAAGCCACAATTGATCAGAACAGTCAAGCATGCAATAATTTCAATCAATCACACGATTAATCCAACATTAATCCAAGCAACAAATCAACATGCTTTAACAAATCTGAACACGTCAAATAAATCCCACAATTTAATTATAAATAAACAGCACTATTCATAATTAAATTATAATTAATTATTATTAAAATAAATAATAATAGTTTCAAATTTAATAAATAATAATAATTTCGAATTTAATAAATAATAATTAAAAAGAAATTATAAAAGATTACTAATCCAGATTATCCCACTAATCCTTAATTACCCTAATTAACCACCGTTAATTAGCCTTAAGCCCGATCAATAACATAATCAAATTTAACCACAATTAACTCCCTAACAATGCTTCCACCTTTAGTTAATTAACCCAACCTTATTTAATTAACCTAACTATAGTCTAACTTCCTAACCAACCTTTCTAACCACGGTTAATCTTAATCAACTTCCTAACTAAGATTAACTCTAACATAATCTCCTCCTAAATAAGTTTAATGGACTAATCAAGGGATTAGAGCGTAAACTCACCCAGCAACGATTCTGATGACACAAGCGCAACAATGGCGATGAGGGGAATGCCCGGGAACCTCCGACGCGTCAAGGCAAGGCAGCACGGGACCGAATCTCGACCGAGGGGTGGCTATCCACACGGCGAGAAGCCAGGAAAATCAAGCAGAAACACCATCAATAGTACCATTTTGTTTATCTTCTTATTAACCCTAAGAAGTCTACATATACAAGCCTTTATAACGGGCAACTTCCTACAGAGCCAACAAGACCAACAAGGCCAGGGTTAATCTGTTTCTTCCAAAACATAGTAACAAGCCGCATTACCTGCCGGTTCTCCAAACCATGTACCTGAAAATAGTTAAATAATAACCATGAGATATAATCTCAATGAGTTATTGCCCTAAGCCCCGGTTAGGACATCAACTCGCTTCGAAGTACCTATGGCATGGTCCAATTCCTCAAGCAGGTCAATAGTAGAACAATATTATGCCTTAGGCAATAACTTGATTTATTCAGTAATCCCATGAACAACATCGACAAGCAATCAACTTGCTAGCAACCTTACTTGGTCATGCCATACCTTGCATGATAAATACAAATGCACATCATAATTAATGCACCTTGCACTCTCGGCATTGCATTAATCAATCACAATCAAGTCAAATCGCAGGCGATCTCACCTGGCCAGTGTCACACCATGCACGGTATCAACTCAAGCATATCATAAACAATGCAACAAGCACAAGCATAATCAAAACACAATATCAACATGTCTCTCATGCACCACTACATTCTTGCATGTTTTGATTATTATTGCATTTAAAGCCACAACCGATCTCCTGCCAGTGTATACAACCGAACTCCCGCCGGTGTCTAATGGCTTTACTAGGCATCGTCCTGCCCTATTAGGCAAGACTACGTCTGGATCTCCCGCCCAAACAGCATTCCCAAAGGAGCATAGGTCAAGCCTCTACCGCGACCCACATCTGCACACCTGCTAGGATAGTAGTTCATCTTATGTGATCACACGAACACATCACAAACGAATGATTCCATGCATTGACCAATGCAGACGTGGTACGTACTCAACATAAAAGTCTACTGCACATTTCTCATGTAAAAATTGCAGAAAAGAACTGTACGTGATCACATTTTATTTCAAAATCCGTTTGACTTTCATGCCTTATCAAAAAATATACCATTTTCATTTTTCTAGTAAAGCTTGACATATATATGCCCGACACCTCAGGGGTTTTCTCTTTTTATAGACCATGCAACAGTACGCATACGCCGAGGCACAATTGATCAAAACAGTCAAGCATGCGATAATTTCAATCAATCACATGATTAATCCAACATTAATCCAAATAGCAATTCAACATGCTTTAACAAATCCGAACACGTCAAATAAATCCCACAATTTAATTATAAATAAACAGCACTATTCATAATTAATTATTATTAAAATAAATAATAATAATTTCGAATTTAATAAATAATAATTAAAAGAAATTATTTATTTTTAATAAAAGATTACTAATCTAGATTATCCCACTAATCCTTGATTACCCTAATTAACCACCGTTAATTAGCCTTAAGCACGATCAACAACATAATCAAAGATAACCACGGTTAACTAACCTAACCATGCTTCCACCTTTAGTTAATTAACCTAACCTTGTTTAATTAACCTAACCATAGTCTAACTTCCTAACCAACCTTTCTAACCACGAGTAATCTTAATTAACTTTCTAACTAAGATTAACTCTAACATAATCTCCTCCTAAACAGGTTTAACAGACTAATCGAGGGATTAGAGCATAAACTCACCCGGCAACGATTTCGATGACATGGGCGCAATGGCAGCGATGAGAGGAACACCTGGGAACCTTGACGCATCAAGGCGAGGCGGCACGGGACCGGATCTTGGCTAAGGGAGGCTGTCCACACGACAAGAAACGGAGGAACCAGTGGCTGAGACGGCACGAGGCTGGCTAGCGGGTGGTCCGGCAGCCAACAGCTCCGGTGACTAGGTTGGGTGGCTCTGACAATGATAAAACAAAACCAAGAGGGAGAGAGGCGGTGCAATGGCTTGGGGTTCGGCAGCTGGCTTAGTTGGCCAGTCGGCTGGCTTCTGGCGGTGATAGGGGTGAAAGGATGGTGGTCTGGACAGTAGTAGGTGGCGGCTGCAAGTGTTAGCCGAATACCAGTGAAACCAAGCCAACGAGAAGGAGAAAAGCTGGTTCGGTGTGGCTCCTTGCGGCTGATGGCATGATGGCGAACGAACAGCCTAAAGGCAATCCAACGACGTGTCTGACAACAAGTTGACGGTTGGACAAAGTCGCAATGGTGACCGTTGAAACAAGAACAACAGGGCAACAGTAGTCCAATAGAAAGAACAATAAAGGCGAGGGGTTCGATTCAGGCGACACGGGCAACTCATCAACGACGGTTGTGGCGGCAAGGGCAATCTGGCATGAGCTAGTGATGCGGTGGAGCTAGGGTGGCCATCAACCAGTCGATAGCAGGGTAGAAACACAACATCAGCGGCAGTAGTGGACAAGTCGAGCGAAGGAGGAGGAAGTAGCCGGCTTTAGGTTGGCTTGCGTCGACTCCAACGCCTCGCAGTGGTTCAGCACCCAATCGAAGCTACTGTAGTGGCTGGATGGTGAGGACAAAGGCAAAGCAAGAAGAGAAATGTAGCAACAGCAACAAGCAGAAGGAAAAGATTTGCAGAAGGGGGGTGGCCAGTGCATGAAGTTTGCCGGCGAACTGCCGTGGCACAGCGATTCGGTGGTGAGTAGATGGCGCGGCCAAACTACTATGGTGGCGGCTAAGTGGTCGGGTATTGGCAACCATCAGTTGAAAAGCAATAGTCCCCGAAGAAGGAGGAGGAGGAGGAGGAGAAGAAGAAAAAGCTACTACAGGGGCGCAAACGTGCATGGGGGAGAGAGAGAGAGAGAGAGAAGACAGAGGAGAGGGGCGCACATGGGGGGTGTCAACAAGTGGGTGGGGAGAGAGAAAAAGTAGAGGAGACAAGTCAGAAAAGGGGGGAAAGAGAGAAAATATGGGGGCAAGTGGGGGAGGGGCTGTAGAAGGAGGGAAAACGTGCGAAGAGGGAAGGAGGGAAAACGTGGGGGAAAAAGTGAGGGAAAGAAAGGGGAAACAAAAACTCTAAAAATTCAAACAAGCTTCTAGAAATGGGGCATTTTGGTCTTTTAACCCTTGAAGCAAAATTTCCCAAATATCTAGTTCTAATTCGGCTCGTTAATCCACTTTGGGCAATTTCCAGGCTTACCGATAAAATTGGGAATTAATAAGGCGTTGTCCAATACTTTAGTCTTGACATCCTTGAAAGTTTGGTACCCGAAATCATATTGAATTTCGTGATTAAATTTAACCAATCGCGACTTTAATACGATCTAATTTTCGGGCAGCATTTAAGGTTTTCCACGTGTTTAACCTATGGTTGATAACTTTTCAATCCACGATCGTGTCTATCCAAATCAGGGCGATCATCGATTGTCATGTAATCATGAGGGATTGATTGCTCACCCTGAGTACAAAGCCAATAGGGAATCGGTTTAATATTGTTCGCAGTTAACATCAAAGCCATGTAGAATTACCTGCAATTCAAATTCGTACTCCTATCGAATTGATTTATTTTCATTCATTAATTGGCCTACAACAGCGTGGGATCGTCCGTGCTTGATCCTTATGGTCGAGCGGCCAATCCCTAATTAAATTCACCAGTCGTACGCGTATCCGTCCTTAATTGCCTTTCCGAATAGTTAGTTAACTCATGAGGGGCCAACTCAGAATAAACGTAACTAACAGCGCATTAATGAAATAACCATTTCACATATCCCAAAATGGGTCGAAATTCAGGACGTCACATCCTCTTCGACATCTCGTTCTCAAGGTCAAGAGTGGCAAGCATCGCCTCCCTCCTTTCACACTCCCACCCTTTGTCCTCCACCTTCGTCCTCTGCTCCCTTCTCTCCTTCCCTTCCTTTGTCCATTGCCTGTGCCTCTTCTCCAATGACTCAAGGTTGAGACATCGATCATCTCAAATAGTGCAATTTGAGCGCCTCTTCGGGATTACAAGAGATTTGATGGAGACGCTAGAGCACCGAAAGGTGATTATGAAGAAAAATGATGAAATTACAAGATACAACATGATCTATAGTACAAATGGCTATTTGGACAAACTTCTTGTTGTATTGGGAAGTTACCTTCAATTTCCGTTTAATGTCTATGTCTAGGTCGCTCTGTATTATGTGCTGAAGGTAGATTGGATGGATTCATCATCAGTGGATCTATTAGATAATTCCTGTGCAAGAGTGATGAAGCAAGTACAAACCGGAAGATCTTTGGGACTGCCAGAATAACTAAAAAGTGGGGAGAAGCAAGAGTAGTAAACCAGATGAGTTTTAAGATGATAAACTCACAAAGTGAAAAATCCAAGGCATATGCTTCATTGGATTGCACATAATTGTTTCGCAAAAAACTTCAAGTTGGAGTGAAACAAATGAGATTTGCTAATTGCTATTTACAAGTTTTTGATTTCTTAGTTATATACGGGAAAAGCGTCACTTTTCATGACTTCGTCGGGGTTCTGTAAATTCGACACTACGAAAGATATAGGGCACCAAATGTTTTTGATTTGTTAGGTAGGTATTGAATTTAACTTGAAGGCCTAATATCACTTTTCATCAAATAGCCTTAATATCTATGGATTCAATGCATTAACCAAAAGGTTAGAGAAGAAGTGCTTGAGTGAGGTTTGAAATGGTGTATCCAAGGCCTAATGTCCTTGAAGGCCTGAGGGAGTATTGCAACACCAAGACCCCAGGAACATATGTGGGCAACCCAATTACTTTTGGGTTGTTACTTTCCAGCCCATTGCAATTTACCTACCACGGCATCCCTCAACAATTACCTGTCTCTCTTGCCATCTTTAGTGAGATCACCTGAGTGAAGCTCGATTAATTTACCTTCTACCTTCAATAGTGACAAAAATTCTAGATTGATTTACCTTCTACAATGACAAAGAAACTCTAAATGCCACTCTCTCACTACTCCCAACTTATCCTCGCCTTCCTCCTCTCTCGCTCCTCCTCCACCTTCGCCCTTCGCTCCCCTCTCTTCCTCCCTTCCCCACTTTGCCATCGCCTCGGCCCTCTCTCAAACTACTCATTCTCAAGGTCGAGAGGGGTAGGCCTCGTCTCCCTCCTCTCTCACTCCTGCTCTTTGTCCTCTGCCTTCACCCCTCACTCCCGCCATCGCCTCCGCCCCTTCTCCAATGACTTGAGGTCGAGAGATGCTATCATCTCCAACAATGCAAAGGAGTTAGAGCACCTCTTCAGGATTGATTTCCTAGTTAAGTGATTTGTTAGCAAGAATTAGTTCCCTATTTTAGATCCAATTTTTATGAAGGATATCTAAAGAGGAGCTTTTATTTGTAAATTGCATCCTAAGTGTTTGAAGTTGATTAATCTTGTGAGTAAGGTTTCTGCATTCCTTTGTGAGATTGAAAGATTATTTCATGAGGAGTTGTCAAACTAAACATGTGTAAGTTATTGGATGTAATTAAAACTTGGGACACACGAAGTGTTTGAGTGACTTGAATGTGATTATAATCTCCATTGTATCCCTTGATCTATAGTAAAATTCTTTGTGCCTCTCCTTGTGGACGTTGGTGTCTAACTTATTTATTGTTCAATCTATTTTACTATTCGATTGCTTATTTTGTAACACGATCAGTAGAGCTTGAGAAGACCCACACTAGGTGTAGGTATCACCTCGCGAGGGAACTATTTGTGTCCACCTAACAAAAAGTATAATCAAATATTAAAAATTATCAAATTGGTACAATCAAATCATTTTGTTAACTCTGTTAATTTGGCTAATAAAAAAAATGTTGACATTGCATTTTTATTACTTTCTTTCTCCTACATGGCATTTTTCTTAATTTTTTTCTCAAATCTTACTTAAATTAGATTAAACAATGATATCTCTTTTTTTTTACAAAAAGCACTAGAAAAAAAAGAGCCACAAGCCCTTGTTGGTGAGTCGCCACAGCTGCCACCAATTGTCGTAAAGGGCCGGCAAAGGTTGCCAAGGCCTTGCCACTATCATTGGACCCTATTGGTTTTTTTTTAATTTTTAAAGTTCATCATTTTTTTTATTTTTTTAACTAATTGAAGTAATATTTGAGAAAGAAAATAATAAACATGCCATGTAGGAGAAAAAAATAATAACAAATGCCACATGATCTTTTTCGTATTTATTATGTGAAGATAGCACAAACCATGGGTGTGAATATGGCCTTAGAAATTCCAAATGATTCGATACAATTTCTTATTATTCAGAAAGAAGCCTAACAAGAAATAATAATTACAATCGAAGTACAAATGAAAACGCAATTAATTAAAAAAACCCATAATACATAATACTATTGCCTCATATTATCCTTCGAAATTTTCTTTCCGTCTCTAATCACCTTCCACTATACTAGCATCTAAATTTCCAACCGGTTTTGTAATTGTTGAGAATAAGTCTTGAATTTAATTCCACAAAGGAAACCTAATCCAAGTTGGTCTGACAAGAGTTTTCCTACTTTAAATACAAATATTATTTACATAAGAAATGAAAATTTACTTGGTTATTACACACTAAAGCAAATTGGAGAAAGTGTTAGCCTTTTTTTCTCTATGATTTTCAAAGTGAGTTCTATATAAGAGATTGTGAGATAATAGTTGTGAATCCAGTTATGTATATTTAGAACTAGGAAATACTTGGGTGATTGAGCAAGTGTGAACTCCGTGTTTTTCGGATTCATAATGAATTTCCTGGTGACTCACTCTTCTCATAGAGTAGATACCAATACTCGATCCGAATCAAGTAAATACCCGGTGCACTAATTGTGTCTCCTTGATTTCTCCAGTAATTCTTTTTTCTCGCCTTAGACTTAAGTTGTAAGATCCGCTAGTTTTCAGGTTATATTACAACAGAAAGTGATCAGGAAACATCAACCAAAAGCTCACACTTTCTAGCACCACCATCAAATCAAAAATTCAAAAGGAGTTTCACGAAAGAGAACACCTCCACGTATCATGGTCTAGTAAGAGTTAAAAAGCAGCTTCATAAAATATAGCCAAACCAAAAGAAAAACGAAGAAAAATGGGCTCAGGATTAGTTTGTTCGTCAGAAGTAGAATTATACAACAGGGTTGAGCAGCTTCTAATTAAGGAAAGCTTTTGATACGGTCAGGACTCAAGACTACTAATTTTCTCCACTACAGATAAGAGAACTGCAGACCCTTGAAAAGCCGAGGACCAAACCAAAGCTGGAAAGCCCAAAAAAGAAAACTAAGGAAAAGGAGGATTGCCACATGTTACACATGATGAGACATCAAAAGTAGTCTAACACAACTTTCGGGCCACGACAACAATATAACCATGCTCAAGACAGTACTCCAGGAGCACGTCTAGCTCATGCTCACTTATACACCCGTCTCTGTTCTCATCAGCATGGAGTAACGCGAGAATGGCCCGCCACCCGGACGCTGACACGCCCAGCCTCTGGAAGACGTTCTTGAGCTCGGCCCAGTTGAGCCGGCCATCTCCGTTGGCATCGCAACGCCGGAAGAACTCCTTCAGATTCGCTTTGGTATCAGCCAAAGGAGGGTTTTTCCTCCTAGGCAGACGCACCACTGGACGGCCCATTTCCCTCAGCTCCCTTTCTTGTTATTTTTTCGGTCACTTTTGGCTCTGAGTTTTTGGAAGGATGTGTTCTGGGATGGGTATAGCTTGTCGACGAGTCTCGCTTGTGAGGACTTAAACAAGAGTTGGGGGGCATTTATAGACAGATGTGTACTCTAGGCGTCCTACTACAGTATCTATTGCCTAACCATATATATCACGCCCTACAAGGTTTTCTCTTTTTCTTATTATTGGTAAAAGTGAGAGACGGAGAAAAATATCAAGATTATTAGCGGCGAAGCTGCGCGCTGTTGCGGGAAATAGATAATGTCAAGTTGACCTGATTAACAAGTGCAAAGCAAGGAGAAAAATAATTGTGAAGATAAGGCTGAAGAGGCAAAGTGTAAAGGCCACATTTTCTTTTTGCTGCAGAAAAAAGTCCCTCAGGAGAACTTTGAAGATTAATATATGATTTCTTTGATTCGTTGATGACCATAGACATTAGCGGATAAAAACATAAATATTTTATGAACGCAAAAAGATATTTCATATAAGAGATAAATTGATAAAATGAGTATATATATTTCAGAATAAAAATATTTTAAACAGAATATGAATTAATTGTAACATTGAATATAATGTCACAAATGAATATGGAAAAGATAAAGCTATATTAGATGGAACGCCAAGCGATGTTATCTATGAGAACACGTATACCATATCACAAGATTTTGTATTAAATGATTTGCAACCATATCACAACCTAATTATGTCCAATAGGCCTATATGATTCCAACAAGAATATAATTGAGATGAATTTAGATATGCAAATCTTGCATTAAGTTTGAGTCATGTTTTCTCATAACAACAAAGCAACAATAACATCAGGATAAAAAAAATAAAAAATAATAAAAAATGAGGGTATATGGTAAAACACAAAAGTAAGACAAAAAAAATTATAAAATAAAAATAGAAAAATGGCTGGATAGTAGGGAAATGAAAAATATATATATGTGAAAAGTTTGGAAAATGTTACTTAATTATCATTATATATAAATTAGTAATTGAAAAGAAAACAAAATTTAAAAGTTAAAGGGAGTGGCAGCAGGTAAAAAAAAAACACACGCAATAGTAGGGAATACACCCTCGTCTCCCCCCAAAAAAACCTTCTTTTAGTATCTTTTTATAGAATTATAAGTGGACTATAACAAATAACCATACGGGACATTTTTCAAAACATCTCAAAATACATGTCGTGCAGACACGCCTTCACCTTTCCCACTAAATTAAGAAGCTGCTTGTGCTATGCACATATCTTATAAGGTTAATTATGGAAAATTGTTCAAAAAATCCAAAACATATTGTAAGGCGATCACTTCAATTTTAAATCTTTTAATTATGTCAATTTAATTATAAATATTTTGACGATTTGTCAGTTTAGTTATAAACTTTTCAATTATATCAATTTAGTTATAATTTTTTTAACAATTTATCATTTTAGTAATAAATTTTATGCTTTATCAATTTAATTTTTTTCAATTAATTTAGCAGAAAATCATTAATATGAACATTAATCATCCTATGTTATACAACTGGTGGACTAAATTTTTAAATTTTCTGAACTTTTATTAAATTTTTCTTTTCTCTTTTTTTCCCTCTTCTCCTCTGCAAGTCGTCAAGTCTTGATTGTGGATAAAATTTCAGAAAATTTTAGGACAAAATGCAAAATAAATTAGTCTACCTCAACGCTAGCCCTCCTACAAACCGACAGTGTTGCATAAAACTAAATTAGCACAATTGAAATGTTTAAAATTGAATTTACTACCGTACAATAAATTTATAACCTTTTGAACAATTTTCTAGATTAATCATTGGTACCTGTAAAGTGACATTTACGCATACAACACCTGAAAATCATAACTGTGGATCGGTCATGGAACCTACTTTATGAACGGTATGGATTTAGAATATTAGGTTCCACGTGTAGTAGTCATGCGATCGATATAAAGTATTATATGCATGATTTACTCCATCAAGGGAAGGTTCCTCTGGATGGATATATGCAAATAATGGCAGGATCAAGAGGATAATCATCTGAAATTTGAGATGGAATCTTATTTATTCTAGAAAAAAGAAACGTACAAACTGTGATAATTGATAATTTCGACACTAGTTATTAAATAGGGTTAATACCCTGAAAAATTCCAAATTGATACACTTATGATAATTTTTTTCCAAATTAATTTATTAACCACCAAAAACCCAAAACTGATACATTTTTTTATAAACCCCAAATTAGTACACTTGTGACAATTTTACTCTCTATTATTTTTGTTAAATTGCTGAGTTAGATGATATGACTTCTAACACAAGTAAAATTTCACTCTTCGTTTGTTATAGTTGTACCAGTTTTGTGGTTTTTTATGTTATTAATTTAATTTGACCAAAGGTATATATGTCGCAAATGTATCAGTTTTAGAGTTTTTGATAGTCAAAAAATTAGTTTTGGGTAAATTTGTCACAAATGTATCTGTTTGGAGTTTTTTATGCTCATTTAGGGTAAATTTATCATATATGTACCAGTTTAGGATTTTTGGTGATTAAATAATTAGTTTGAGATAAAATTATCATAGGTGTATTAGTTTAGGATTTCAAGGTATTAACTCTATTAATTAAGCACAGATAGCTCATATAAGTCAAATTGATTAAAGCATTATTAAAATTACTCTATGTTCTTAGGTGTGTACCTGTCTAAGATATTGTATCCGATAATTATGGGGTTAAAACTACATAGGGCACGTCAAAAGCAGTGTCATGTCTTGTGGATAATTGATTGTCTGAGAGCAACTTGTGCTGTACGAAAATCTCTTCAAAAGTGATGGAAGATTATGGAAGATTGATTCCTTGATTTTTTATGTGTTGTCTTGTTACCACGTTAACTCAATTGTTTTGAGGTGTTCTTTCCTTCCCACATGGGGCATGTTTCTCCTTATCCATTCCGACGATCGAATCTAAAAATATTCATATGCCTCTTTCGTGATAATCATAGGATAAAAGCTTTATGTCCAAGAATAGTGGAAATAAGAGTACATGATAATTTAGAAAATTCTTAAAGTTGATCAAAGTCCAAAAGTAAAAGCTCATCTTTTGACTACAAGTTAGATTTCAACTAATTAGTTCGTCTATGACAACATACAAAAAAAACTAATTAGTTCTGCCGCGTCCAAGCAGACCGAAACCGATTTGAGGTGACGAAACAAAAGATTCATCGTGCTTGGGTGGAGCAACGGCGATAGAACTTTGATTTCATCGCCGATGCTTTGCAAAACAGCAACGGAGTGCTATTTTTATCTTGTTTGATAAGACGTGGTTCTCATCAAATGTGGCTGAACTTATAGGTCGTCACCCGTTGGTCCAACCAAGTGTGACGATAAATAGGTTTCATCACGTTAGAGTAGGCCACATCGGTCCGGTCCATTGGCAATTAAATTGTTGATTTGTCACCATATATTATATGGCGACAAAAATGTCGCCGTTGTAGTCAGGACCAAAAGAAATGAAATTTTGATTTGAGTAACAATGACGACGTTCTACTAATATTGCGTTTTCAAGACAAACTTAAATTACGGTGACACTGCGTCTTTCCTTGCGTTTGAGAAAAAGCAAAGAAATGTGTTGGTTTTTCGTCTTTTGTTCTAAGCGAATGTGACGAAGCGAGCTTTTCTTCGCCTTTGATCAGACAAAAGCAAGCCACTAAGGCGACAAAATCTTCGTTCGTTGCTTTTGATATTGAATATAGAGTTTATTTAGGAGTTTAGAGTATATAGCCGCTCGATTTCGATGTTAACGAAGCTCAATTATAACTCGAGATATACATTTTATAAATTGTGTAGCTGGAAGAATTTTTTGTGTTTCTTTATATATAGCTTTTAAATATAAAAATGAAATAATAAATATCATAATTTTTGTACAGCTCTAACTTCAGTACCATAATTTTTTTTTATCACTTTAGTAGTACTTTAATTAAAAAAATAAAGTTCATTATTTTAGTGTCATCGATGATTTGTATAATTGGAAAATCTGACGCGGAGTTAATTTATCAAATAACGTCTAGCTCACTAACAAAGCTCAGTCAAAAATTGAGTGTGCAAAACATCATTTTCCATACTTTTGCCCCAAGCTAACGAATCGAGGCAAAGTTAGCTATGTTCCTCAAACCCCAACCTACAAATTGAAAAATTAGGGCAAAATTAGCTTATGAAATTTCGGACGTGCTAGTGACGATCCTGCTGAGAGAAGTTCTGAAGGCGCAAGAGAGAGACGTTTGGGAGCCTTCTTAACATGACCAACCAGGGCAACGTTGTGTCCAGGCCTATCACAGCCGGAATCGAGTAGTGGGTGGCGGCGATAATGTCCCTGGAAAGGGCTGTGATGCGAGGACCAAGGCCATCGACGTCGTGATATGAGTCCGTGGTCATGCCCATCCTTAACATTTCCGGATCCATGAAGCCTTCTGCGATTGTCTTCCATTTATTGTGAGGACGACTGAGGGTAATTTAGGGTGCCCGCTATATTGAGATGACGGAATGGTAATGATACATTCAACTTTTGGTTATGGATAAAGTAAATCTTATTAAACAGAGTTAGTAGGAGTGATCGATTTCAGGATAGATAGGTTTTAGAGTTAGAATTTAGAGCTTACCTTGTTTTTCCAATCTAATTCCAATGTTACCTGAGAAGCTTCTTTTTTTTTGTTCCTTTTTTTATTATTTTTTACCGCAAAATCATATGAGGTTATGGCAACAAAGCAACTCAAAGTAAAATATGAACAACATAAATCCCTATCGGCCAAAAATAATTATCTATAAGATGAACACATAGTCAAGTGTAATTATAAACAATAAAAAGTTCAAACAAATAACATAAAACATAAATTATAAAACTCAGTTCCCCATTTATCCATTAAAAAATTATGGAAAGAGGAAAAACTGGTGAGGAATTCCAAAGAAGAATAAATGATGAATGAGTGTTGAAGATAGAATTTTAGGAAAAAAGAAATTAGGATTTTGGCTTTTTAGCTTATAAAATCGGTTCTAAAATAGTGTGGTCTTGTTTGGTTCTTGGGTGAGTATTCACTCAAAACTTGCTCTCGAACTTAATTTTTTGGATGGTATAGTTCAATTCCCGGTTAGAACTAGCGACCGCATACTTAATACTTTGAATCTGATCTTGAAATGTGCATGTTTCTTTGCATGTTGGGAGTTTTGTTTGCTGGATATATTTGTATCTCTACTTTTGGCAATCATATATTGCTCTTTTTCAGTTGTTGCTTGTTCATCCGATCTACCTTACCAATTAAGACGAGACGTCACCATCTCACGAAACGATAGTTTTCAGGTCTCCCTTTATTTTTTCTAATTGGGATAGCACAAGGAGCAAGCACACCGACTGAACATGCGTTGGATCTGCTGAAGAGTAGCTTGGGATGAGGATGAGGACTCTTGTCCATTACATATTTAAAATTAAGATTTGAGTAAGTTCTTAAACTACTTCACCTAAATTCTAAAATGTAAAATTTGGGGATATTCCCATATTAGAGAAGAAAAAAAATATTCTCTTATCAATGAGGGTACGAGGCGTGTAAGCATTGGCACATTAAAATAAAGAGCGTAACTTGGCTGGGCGCCCTCACTGAAAGGACTACCGCAGGTGGCCCTCATAAATAGCATAATCTCTAGAAGAGAAAATGTCAGTGGAGTAGCCTACAATTACTTTTCACTATGTGCCAATGACTCTCTAACAGGCCTCGTTGTAAGTAATATTGCTATAATGAAACTATGATTTTGTTTTACTTGTAATCATATAGAACATATATTACTCTGTTTATGTGATGAGATTGTACGCTAAATTACCAAAATTGATTGGTAACGTTATAATCAGACGATCGTCAGAGTGACAAAATTGACCTAATGGGACGAAAATATATTTCATTGTGATGAGCTAAGGCGATTTCTTCTTTTCGCCGTCGGCCAGATTCTTTGCATTAGACACGGGCATCCTCCGTGGTGTCTAACTGAGACTTTCTGCCCATTTGTCCCTTGAAATGTTAAGCTCTTGAAGGCCTCTTGCTCCATGATCAGCCGAAAGGCACCGATGAATCGTCTTCTTTTACTCTTGCTTGTCTATGTGGGGGTGTGTTGGTGGGTTTGGGGGGCCGGGGTTAGTGCAATCTAAGAATACATTTGTTTCATGAAATTTGAATGATCCAAAATGTGTTTTTTTTTTAAATGATCACTTATATTGCTCATAAAAATAAACGATATTTTTTCATCGTCCACAAAAATATTTAAACATAAATAATTATTAATAATGAAAAAATTCATTGATTAATTATTTCAAGTAATATAAATGATTTTTTTAAAAATATTTTTCAGATCATTCATGTTTTGCAAAATAAATAGAGCCTAAGTATTTATTATCCGATTTATAAGGTAGCAAATTTCTTACAAATCATGAAAATTCATGCAAAGTTTTTAGGTGAAAATTTTAGAGAAAAGTAGAAGTAATGAACTTAACTCCTAATTATATACAAATGATCATTTTATTATGATTATGTTTAAATATATTACTAACTCTACATTTATCCATGTGAATATGTACTTATGAACCCAGTGATTTAAGATATTTTTGAAAGAATAAAATGATTGAGATCTCTTAAAATCATTCATTTATCCTTTATAATTTAGTTAAAAATATAGTGTAGAAAATAGGAAAAAAAAGTATAAGATTATAAAGGGAATGTAAAAATATTTCAAGAAACATGCTGTGATACTATGTGATATTTTGTGGGACAACTGTTAACTATTCTAAAAACTCAAGTTATAAGATGAAGGTATTGTTTAATATCTAAATATTTTAGGATTAATGCCACGAAAAATCCTAAACTGGTATATTTATAACAAATTTATTCCAAATTAATTTTTTTGACTACGAAAAACTCCAAACTGGTATATTTCTAATAAATTTACCTCAAACTAATTTTTTGACCACTAAAACCCAAAATTGATACAAAGATAAATTTACTATATGTTAGCTTCCATGAAATTAGATTAATACCATGAAACCACAATAGTACACCTATAATAAATAGAGGATAAACTCTAAGCTAGTATACCTGTCAATTACCATATGTCATTCAATTTAACAATTTGACAGTAAAATTTAATGAAAACTAATGTAGAGTCAATTTGTGACGGGTGTATTAATTTGGAGTTTTTGGTAGTCAAAAAATTATTTTTGGGTAAAGTTTTTATAAATGTACCAATTTGAGGTTTTTCATGATATTAACCCAATATTTAATCACTTCCCCTTATGCTTATCTAGTTTTTTTTGCCTAGTACTAGACGTAAACATATTTAATAGGGAAGACAAATGGGACTAGAAAGATTTAAATTTAGGACCTCCTACCATAATACCATGTAATATTTTGGTAAGATCATTGCCAACTGTTCAAAAAATTTAAGCTATTAAATAAATGCATGGTTTAATATTTGAATGATCTACTTCTGTCAAAAACCAAGTACTTTGACTTTTATATGGTGCATTGTATGACGCTTAATTAAGTACCATAACATTTCAATTGATTGTTTAAGTTCCAGACTTATATTTAGCATGCACTTAACATTTTAACACTTGGGGAAAACATTTTCTTTTCAAAGTTACAACATTCAAGAGATTGATTGAAAAGTTGTAGCACTTAAATAAATGTCGTTCGAAAGTTATGTCATTTAAGTTATCGATTAAAAAATCACGACACTCATATATCCACCATACAAAAGTTAAGGTGGTATCTTTTTTCCCATTTGGAGGGTGTTGAGATAACTTGTTTACCTTTTAAGCAGAGAGAAATTCTCTTGTTAGTGCCAAAATCTTAATGATAATCCTTCCCTTTCGGTAAGGTAGGTCCAAAATGTTTGCTAAGGATCGTTCTATAATATATGGCCTGAATTTGAAGTATCTGTAGTACTTTATGTGTGTACATTATATACAATTGAAGAACAAGTTCTCATAATAATTAGCACTACCCTAGGGTGGGTACCTACCTTAGACTCAGATAATTTATGGGCTTAAACTATAAAAAGGAGCAAAAAATTGTCAAATCTTCCATGTTATCTGTTTACTCAAAGCAAAAGAAGAAGTTTCTCCACCTTTGTGATCTAATTACCAATTTCAGCCGAGCAAATTAAACATGAAACAGATAAAGTTAAACAACCTTATTCACTGTATCCTCTTTCGAGAATCTTTACTTGCTAGATTATTCATTGCAAGTGCAACTTGTGCGTTACGAACGAGAATTTCTTCAAAAAGTATCGATTCTTGGCTTGATTTTTCAAGTCCTGATTCTTCCATAACTTTTCACGTGGTGCATTGCTTTCAGTCCGAAAGCTTTATACATGTGCTCGTGTATCACATGTGGTGTTTCTTCCTTATCTATTGGAAGGTTTCTATCTGATTTTGTGTTTGGAAAGTTGCTCATGAGGAGAATCTAATCGATCCCTGTATGGTAAAGTAATTTGTTTTACAATAAAAAGCTCACGAACTCTAATGATTAGATAATATATTGTATTGCTGCTATATAAGATACTTTCTGGTTTGAAATCAGTCGAAAATAAATAGTTACTCGGTTTACTTAAATTGCAAGGATTGATTGGAAAATCCCATGTCCCCGTCAAAATTAAATCCGTAAAGTTGATAAAAGTCAAAATGTGAATCCCCTCGTTCAATCAAAGCTTCAAACGTAGGGAACAAAAAAACTGTTGAAAACCCAAACCAAAAAATTCCTGTACAAACTCAAACATCAATTTATTCATGGAAAGCCATCAAGTATGACTTTGGGGTTGGTCAGCAAGAGCAAGAAATAAACTAATCCAGGTAAATTCTAATGAACTATAATGTAATCTTTATTAAAACTTTGCAGTTGTATAACAAGGCATAATATTTGGGACTAACGAAGGGTGAAGGTGTAGTGTACCCATATTTGACTCCATCTCCCATTTTATTGACCTTTACATTCAAAATAACCAATCCAAAAAAAGAAAAAAACCCTAGTAGATATCCGCCCCTTTGCCCTTCTCCCTCTTCTCTCTCCCCCATCTACCTAGCATAGCCCGCATCGCCACCATCGTCATCGCGCCTTCACCTTCACCATGCCTCCACCGCACGAGCAGACACCTTCGGACAATTGACGGGAGAATTGCCAAAAAAGTCCTAAACCTATTGGGGTTGTGCCAATTCAGTCCTAAACCTTTTTTTTTGACCGATTCAGTCCTAAACCTTTTGCGATTGTGCCAGTTGAGTCCATCCGGCCAAATTTGGCCGGCCGGCCGACGTGGACACCGGCGACTATATTTTAATAATTTTTTATTATTTTCCAATTTTTTTTATTTTTTCCGAATTTTTTATTGTTTTTTTTAATTTTTCTGTTTTTTTCCCCCCTCCCCTCCCCCCCGCCGGCGGCAGTGGCCGGCCAGCTCCGACGAGGGCCGCGAAGCCCTCGCCGGCGGCCAGCGAGGGTCGCGGCCCCCGACCGGCCACCGGCCACCCTCGCCGGCGGCCTCGCCTGACCGGGCGAGGCACGGGGCCGCGGCGAGGCAGCTCGCCGCGGGCCGGCGAGGCCATGGCGACCTTCGCCCAGGCCCGCCATGGCCTCGCCAGCCGCGGGCGAGGCCGCCTTCGCCCGCGGCCAGGCCATGGCGAGGCCGGCCTCGCCCAGATCTGGGCGAAGCCGCCTCGCCGCGGCCGGCGCCCAGATCGGGGCGAAGCCGCCTCGCCGCGGCCGGCCTCGCCCAGATCTGGGCGAAGCAGGGGCCGCGACCCTCGCCGCGGCCGGCGCCCAGATCGGGGCGAAGCCGCCTCGCCGCGGCCGGCCTCGCCCAGATCTGGGCGAAGCCGGGGCCGCGACCCTCGCCGCGGCGGCGCCGCCAGATCGGGCGAAGCCGCCTCGTCGCGGCCGGCCTCGCCCGCCGCATCCGGGCGGCCGGGCCGCGACCCTCGCCGGCGGCCCCAGTGTCCGGGCGAGGGCTTCGCGGCCCTCGCGCAGTGGCCGGCAGCCTCGTCGGCGCTGGCCGCCACTGCCCGGCGGGGGGGGGGAGGGGAGGGGAGGGGAGGGGAGAAAAAAAAAAAAAAAAAACAGAAAAATTAAAAAACAATAAAAAATTCGGAAAATAATAAAAAAATCAAAAAAATAATTAAAAAAATCAAAAATCAAAAAAATCAAAAAAATATAGTCGCCGGCGCCGGCCGGCGTCCACGCTCGCCCGGCAGGCCAAATTTGGCCGGATGGACTCAACCGGCACAATCGCAAAAGGTTTAGGACTGAATCGGTCAAAAAAAAAGGTTTAGAACTGAATTGGCACAACCCCAATAGGTTTAGGACTTTTTTGGCAATTCTCCCGACAATTGACTACTCTTAACTCTTTTTACAATCAAGTTCTCAGTCTTATTTGGTCTTATGAATCCAACTCTCTAAGTTATTCAATTTGTGCAGCTACTTCTTCATCGCTTGTAATCTATTTCATTGACACGGCATAGTTGGCGTATTTTACATATTGTTAATGAACTGTAAAGTTAGCTAAATATAGGAAAAACTAAAAAAAAAAAAAACCAGAAAGGAGAAGAGGGAGAGGTGGCCATCGCTGCCCTTCCACCACCGCAAGGGCCACCAGGCCCTTTTTGGTATCCAGCGGGTACTCATGGCAAGGCCGAGGGCCAGAGGTTACACATTGCGAGGACTAGTAGGTTGACAAGGCTCACCGACGGTGACCGGTGGTGGAGGGGCGGCTTGGGACAACCCCTCCTTCTCTTTTTGTCTCTTCTAAAATTTTCATGTATTTTAGTAATTCATGTGGCTTGCCGTGCAACTCCACATAAAAACATCTAGCCATTGAGTCTTACCCTTACCCGCAAAGTTGAGGTTGATAAAATTATTATTCTGATGGAGACATAAAATTGGAGATAACAACTGATTCGATGCTTTGGGGCCAAAAAAAAAATAGAGACGAAAAATATTCCCAAATGTTTTCAAGTTTATCTTTGAATGTCGTCTTCTTGGACCGAGTCATTGACATCTACCCTATGCTTCCGAATATCGTAGTGGTCGCTTAACCATGAAGGCAAGACATTGTTCTTGTTTACTTTATGAATGGAATCAATTGCTAACAGTAATAAAATAAAATAAAATGGAAGTGAGGCAACAGGACTATCCCTCACCAGATTGAAGTAACTTGATCTGTTCCGATTTAATCACACAACGTGGCTGGATTTCATGACAAAGGAAAAAATCTCACTTTTGGTTACTGTCTGTAGGGGTATTATGTAATGGAGTCATGACACTTTGATTTCAATCTCTCGATCGCATAACTTCCATTATTTTTTTGTAGTTAATGAATTTTGCGTGGAGTCCTCCTATGTTTTGAAATCTTATCAAGCTGTATAGAAGTTCAGAGTGCATCAAATCGTCGGTTTACACATTAGGGTTTAATTTTGTGCAGCTTCTCACGATGGAAAGCTTAATATGATCTATAAAGACTTGCTTACTGTACAATACATAAGAAAGCTGCAGAAATCTTGAAACGCTAAGGATCATCACTGACAACACGTATAAGCAATACATGTCCATGCAAATTGAGGCCAACTAAAAAGAGCTAGCTCTGCTTCTCGGGTAAGACGACCAGATGGCCATGTTTCACGGTGAATTCAAGAAGCTTGTCGAGTTCGTGCTCGCTGATGCAGCCGTCTCCGTTCTCATCTGCATCGAGTCGTGCTTGAAGTGCCCGCAATTGGGGAGCCGTCGAGCCAAGCTTCTCGAAGGCGTTCTTGAGCTCGGCGCGACTGAGCCGGCCATCGCCATTGGTGTCAAAGCTCCGGAGCAAATCTTTCAGCTCCGTGACAGTGCCGGCCAATATGCTCTTCTTCTTCATCCTAGGAAAAAATGGCAGATGACCCATTATTATTTTGTGAGTGAGGTTGTGAAGTAACGGCTTGTGGTGGTGCACACAAAAGAGACTGGCCTTATATATAATACCCCTGATGTATTTCTGTTAATTAAATATAGCCACTTGCCTAACTTCTTGGTTAAGCTTTTTCTTTTTACTTGAGAATATAGGGGTGCAAACGCATAGATTCAGCACTTTGTAAGGATATGTGTACCCTGGAGTGCCAAAAGTTCGGAAAAATACACTTAAATGCCAAAATTGGAGCAAAAAGAATCAGTTAAGTGCTAACGGCAAAAAAATCCGACCAAAATGTACACATATCATTTTCCGGCGACTTTATTTGCTAACGAAGCAATTTTTTTCAAAATAAACATCAAAGAACTTGTCCACATGGCAAAAAAAGTAATATAACAAAAAACTCAAAAATTGATTTTATTAAAAAAGAAAAAGAGGAAGGGGGTCCAGAGCAGGAGCAAGAAAATGGATTCGTGATCTTTTTGTCCACGTCTATGAATTGAAAGATCCCCTTTCCTTTTTTTTAAATTAATTAATTTTATAATAATATATTTAAAAAAAATATTTTTTAATTAATATATTTTTTAAATGCCATGTTAGTACTAAAACGACATTGTTTTAGTTGAATTTTTATTGACTCAGCTTTCGGCGAGTCACGTAAATAAGTTATATTATTAAAATAAGCCACGTAGAATTTTTAGTAGTCTTTGTCGGAGTTAGCATTAAAGTAATCTAATTTTTGAAAAAAGTTGCACTTAAGTATATTTTTCGTAACTTTTGACATTCAAGTAATCCTCGTACTAAGTTTTGGCACTTAGACTGTTCTTTTCCCATTTGTAAGTAAACACCTCACAAGCCCCAAAAGCTGAATAGGTTTAGGCTTTTGGCCTATCCATGTGATTCTAACGCAAAGCATTTGGTATGCAGTTGATGTGATTTAGACAGATAACTTTTAGTTCCTGAGCTTAAAATCCCCTGGCGCCCAATCAACTACAGCAATCTTAAAAGAGTTTTACTTAATTTAGTTAACAGTTGATGGTTCAAGAGGGCCTCTGATAGTGTTGGAATCCCTCAAGGGCCATCCCTTCCAGATAGGCCAGCATCTTTTTGGCTATTGGGATGGCTACGACTGCTTTTTTGGAGATTCTTTAACGATAAGTATCAATTGTGTGCTCCGAGAAAAAGCATTTTATGTATCGTTCATATGTCATGCAACGTATCCATGTTGTATCATACATCCATTCACGCATTATTGCTAAACATGAGTTTTTTAATATAAATTCAGAATATCATCATGCGATTAAGAATGATACACCGCCTCAATAGGTCCGATGATATCACCAAACTATTATAATCATTCCATGATCCCTATTATTTCACTGTTTAGTTGCAATAGTTCTCCAATGCTTGACCTTACTCGTACTAAGAATTCCTCACTCATTAGTAAAGGTCTCTTTTGTTCAAACTAGACATAAACTCGAGCTTTATCATTTTCTTCTGCTAATTTCTAAGTAACCATAGAGGAAGTGCAAATAATCAATTTTTAGATGCTTTTGCAAGGTGTGAGTCAAAAAGAGTATTAACTTGTACATCCCAATTATTTTATAGCTTAATGGCTAAATTTTTTAGCGATGATGGTTTTAGAAAGTCATATATAGATGAGCTTAATCTTCAACTCCTTGTGATCTCCTCTTATGTACTATTTGGCTTCTTCTTGAATCGTACCGACTAGTGTCAATATCCATTGACTGTGACCAACTTGATGCCGTGTACTAAGCTACAATTGAAGCTCTTTAATGACAGACTTGACGATAAGAAACCGGATGCTGAATTTGATATTGAGATCAATGGAGTTGTATAGTAATGGTCCAAGACTTAGATTAGGTTGTCGATTTAAATATTTAAATATTAAATCACGCTTTTATCCAATAATTTAAATATTTAGAACACTTGATAATTATCCCAAAAGATCTTAGATAATATTAGAATAGAAGTTCCTAAGTTCAACTTTTCCAGACCCCTTATTTGTCTCCCATTAGATATTTTCATGTTGTATTCTTTGGTTAATATTTAATAGGTCAAAGTCTAGCAACGTGTGAGGGAAAGTGTTAAACTATTTAAATATTAAATGCTGCTATAGTGACAATTGTGCCAAGCTGGTGGTGGTGTCACTGAGGTAGTGGCATCAACGGGCGGTGTGCAAACACGATGGCTAGAAAGGTAGGGGTTTCTTGTTGTGCTTCAATTCCTACTCCATTAACAAAAAATTTAGGTGTTCCAAGTGAAAGAGGACAGAGAACGGAGAAGAAGAAAACATGAGAACGTGAAAAGTTTGGAGGTTTTGTTTTTAGGGTTTGTTAAATTCTATCAATGTTTTTTCTGACAAAATTGCCCTTATTCTGGCCACCATAAATGCCACACACTCGCCGGTCGGCAAATATTTGGCTGCCCGGCGATTTGAGGACCTTATTTGAGACTAGTTTAACAATTTCGGGTTCTCATTTTAGACAATAGCCACTTTAGATCCTTATTTAAGAAAATAGGCTCACTTCATGTCCTTTTTTGAAATTTTCCCTAAATAAACAAATCCTTACACATTGATTTCTGTAATAATTCTTTTGGTTGCATTAGTCTTGAATTGCCCAATCCGTTAGTTACGGCGTTACTTCGCAATAGATAGTAACTGGGGAACATCAACCGAACACACCCTTTCTAGCATCAAACAAACAGGAAAACGAAAAATCTCATGAAAGAGAACACCTCCACATATCATAGTCGAGTGAGAGTTAAAAAGCAGCCCACGTAATATGGCCAAACCAAAAGGAAACAAAGCAAGATTGTCACGAAATTGATTCGTTCATAAAAAGATGAGTTGTACATGAGGGTTGAGCAGCTCCTTATGAAGGGAAGCTTTTGATACAATCAGGACTCGACTACTTTGCTGATTTTTCTCCACTACACACAAAAGAACTGCAGGACCCTCAGAAAACCAGAGACCAAACCAAAGCTGAAAAGCTCAACGAAAAATAAAAGGATATTAAAGTGGATTAACACTCGTTCCACAATGAGACATCAAAAGTTGTTCTCTAACACGACTTACGGGGCACAACAACCATATAACCATGCTCAAGACAGAACTGCAGGAGGGCGTCTAGCTCATGCTCACTTATACACCCATCTCCGTTCTCATCAGCGTGGTGTATCGCAAGAATGGCCCGCCACCTAGGCGCCGGCACACCGAGCCTCTGGAATGCATTCTTGAGCTCAGCCCAGTTGAGCCGGCCATCTCCGTTGGCATCGCTACGCCGAAAGACCTCCTTTAGCTTCTCGAAGGAGTCAGCCATAGGAGGATTTTTCCTCTTAGGCAGATGCACTACTGCACGACCCATATGACTTTGCTTTCTTCTTTCTTTCTTTGCTTTTCTGGGTCTCTTTTTGGCTCAGGGTTTTTGGAAAGAGAAGGTGTTCTCTAAGTTTGGGACGAGTATAGGGGACTTTACTAAAGGGTCTCGCTTGTGAGGACTTAAAACAAGAATTTGGGGACATTTATAGACGGGACGAGTCCTATAGGCATCCTCTTACAGTGCCTATTGTCTAACTTCTGTTTCTAACTTAGAAACGGAGATAAGTCATGTAAATAAGATAACCAGCGTCTAAGCCGTGAGCTGTTGCAGGAGATAAATAAGGCCATCAAGTTGAACATGATTCCCAAGTGCAAAGTAATTAGAAAAATAACTGTGAAGATTAGGTTGAAGGAAGCAAGGTGTTGGGTCGCGTTCCTTTTTGCCACAGAAAAAGGTCAACTAAGAGAATCTTGAAAGTAAGATGTAATCTCTTCTTTGTTTCATTGCTCATCATCGACATTAGCCGGGAGGAACCATCAGGATCATATAAAGGCAAAAAGAAATCTCATATGAAATAAATTGATAGACTGATGCTAATCGTCTGTCGGAAATTTTGGATGCAATCTTCTTCTTTTTTCAAGAACTTACAGACCGTTTAATTTGGATGAATAATTAATCCGTGCAAACCGTTAAGGCGTAAGGTTTAGTAGCTAAGGATTTCCCAAAGTTTGATACTGGTTATCTATTAAGCACACGGCTTATATATGTACCATCAATTAAGGTATTTCTTTCAATTAATCAATCTTCTGCTGGTGTTTAGCCCCCCCTAAAAAAAAAGAAAGAAACAAATCTTCTGCTGGTGTGTACCTACCTAAGAATTGAATCCGACTATTGAGGGGTTTAAACACCAGAGGGCTCTCCAAAAGCAGTGTCATGTACTGTGGATAACTCATCGTCTAAGGGCAACACGTGCAGTACGAGAATCTCTTCATAAGCAATGGATGACGGTTGATTCCATGATTTTTTGAGGGAAAAATCACTAAAAAAAATTTCAATCTATTATAATTGTACCAATTCAATTTTAAATTTTTTTTGGTCAAATGAATTATAAACCCTTTTGCATTTGTGTCAATTCCGTTTATCTGGCTAAATTTAGCATGCGCAATATTGACGTGGTATGATTGATGCTGACATAGCAATACCGACAATGACATTGACAATTTTTACTAATATTTTAATATTTTACAAAATGTATAATTTTTTTATTTTCTTTTTCTTTCTTTCTTTCTTTCTCATTTTTTTCCCTCTTCCTTCTTCCTTTGGCCAATCGCCAAACTAATGCAACCGACCAAAGGCGAGGGTGCTCACCCAATGATGGTGAGATGAGCCCTTGCCAAATTTGTCGAGGCTTGACCTCGTTGCCCTTGGTGAGGGCCTACTTGTCCAGCCGTTGGCAAGGTGAGACCTTGCCTGAGTTCGACCTTGCCCAGCCACTGGCGAGGCTCGCCCTCGTTAGATCTAGCAGGGGCTTACCTCACCAATGGTCAGCAAGTTCGACCTCACTAGCTAGAGGAGGAAGGAAGAGGGGGAAAAAATAAAGAGAAAGAAAAGAAAAATAAATCTAAAATATTTAAAATATTATAATATTATAAAAAATTGTCCATATTAGTGCCGACTATGCCACGTTAGAACCGATCATGTCATGTCAACGCCGGCCAGTCAAATTTGGCCAAGTGGAATAAATTGACACAAATGTAATAGATTTAGGACTTATTTGGACAAAAAAAAAGTTTACTATTGAATTGACATGATTGTAATAGGTTTAAGATATTTTAGCTAATTTTCCCAATTTTTTTAGTGTTATCTTGTTACCAATTTAAATCAATTATTTTAGGAATTCTTTCCCTCGCACGTGGTATGCTTCTTCTTGTCTATTTCGACGATCGAATCAAAAGCGATCCATTATGCCTTATCTTTTATAAGAGAGGAACCTCGGAATTGCCACGGGGAAATATAAAAATTCCACGTCCAAGAGCAGTGGAAATGAGAATATATGCTAGTCAAAGAAATTCCTAAAGTCGATCAAAGTCCAAAGAAAAAGCTCATCTTTCGACTGAATTCCGTAAATAAGATCACGACATATACCCTTCACCTTCAAGTTCCAAGAACATATCAGTTTGAACGCCGAAAATTCATTTGTGAACCGGTGAACATACTCCAATTCTGTATTACTTCGAAAAAAAAATTAAGATTTTTAACCCAACAGATGTTTATAATCATCTAAGGTGCTCGAGTATATCAATCATGAATAGATTTTTGTTTATGACAAGAAAGCTCACTTTAAATTGGTAAGCCACGTAAAATATCCCATGAGCCTAATGTAAATTCTGTGAAATGTGAGGAAAAACCTAAGTGGGTGGGTAAGCAGGAAATTATATTCACTCGATGATGTTGGTATCTAATATGCGCTGCATGGGCAATTTCTTTTTAACTGAAAGAAAATGTAAAATAGGCTATAGAAGAATTTTGTATTCTATGTATTTTCATTAATTGTGTTCTCAATGTACAATATATAATACAACCTCCACCTGCGGTAGTCGCGTGGTTTTGCTCCTTCGCCCCCATAGCTGGGGGAGGGGTTCAAATCCCCGTGTCCGCATTCCGCGCGACTCATCCACGACTGGGTCAGTGGAGGCAACTCGGCTCACCCCAGGTTTACCATCTCCAGCTGTCGACCTTGCGGGGGTTCTCGGGTTACCCAAAAAATATATATATATAATACAAAATGTAAATAACAAAGGGAAGGAATATTTTCCAAAATCAAATCTAATGCTAAATTGATTTAACAATCAATTACAATCTCGGAATGATTTAAGGTATTGCTAGAAGATCTCGCAATATTTCAGGCATATATTCCTGGAAAATTATCATAGAGGAAATTTCTACTGAGCTGTAGCCTTGTTGTCTAACATCCCCCCCCGGCAAGCTAATGTGGCAAGATCATAGTGAGCTGATCATGAGTGGAGATGTACTGAACATGAAGCTATCCTTTGGCCACACGCTCACACACAAAGTGTTAAATCAATTTTTACATGTTTAGTGTGAGCATAGAAGATGGGATTGCTAGTAAGATGGATAGCAGAAAGATTATCACACCAAAGGATATGAGGAGTGGGTAGACGAACATGAAGATCGCATAGCAAAGTTTCTATCCATATAAGTTCTGCAGTGGTGTTAACAAGACACTTGAACTCAACTTCCGTACTAGATTGGGCAACGGTCCGCTATTTGCGAGAGCTCCACGAAATGAGATTTCAACCTAAGAAGATGCCAAACCTGCCAATAGAGTGATGAGTATCTGGAGCACTAGCCCAACCCGCATTAGAAAAGGCATGCATATGAAAAGAAGAGCTAGGAGTGAAGAGAATACCATGATTTTGAGTGCCTTTGATGAAACGAAGGATCTATTTAACCAATTACTAGTGGATCTCAGTGGGAGACTGCATGAACTGACAAGCTGTGTTGATAGCATATGCGATATCTGAGCGAGTGAGTATGAGATACTATAGAGCCCCTATAATGCTATGATATAGCGGCAGATCGGAGAATGGTGCACCAAGACAAGTAGACGGGGCATCAAACGAAGTGGTACACGGCATGGAAACAGGATGAGCCTCAGTCATTTTGGCCCGCATAAGTAAATCTACAACATATTTAGCTTGATGGAGAATAATGCCTCGGTTTGTTCATTATATTCCAATGCCAAGAAAGTAATTAAGCTCTCTTAGATATTTAATAGCAAATTCCTGCTACAGAGATGTAATGAGAGCTAACAAGGGTGCATTAGGTAACCTAGTGATAATAATGTCATCAATATACACCAAAAGGAAGATACTATGTTGAGCTATATGAAGAATAAAATGTGAGGAATCAGCAATCGAAGGAGTAAAGCCTAGTTGAACTAGAAAAGTACTGAGGTGTTGATGCTAGGAGCGAAGAGCCTGTTTAAGACCATAAAAAGACTGCTATAATTTGAAAACATAGCGAGGATGAGCAAAATCAACAAAGCCAGGGAGATGCTCCATGAAAATTTCTTCTATTAGATGACCATGAAGAAAGGTGTTCTTTACATCAAGCTGTCAAAGTTGCCACCCACAAGAAAAGGCAACAAAGAGGGCAATGCAAACTATCACATGCTTGATGACAAGGCTTAAAGTCTCATTGTAGTCAATGACTTCTTGTTGATGGAATCCCTTTGCAACTAATGGAGCTTTATACTACTCAAGAGAACCATTGGCATGGAGCTCAACTCGGAAGACCCATTTGCAACCAATGGGTTCACAATTTAGAGGAGGAGGCACTAATGTCTAGGTCTGATTTTTTATGAGGGTGATGTATTCATCCAACATAGCCGCACGCTAATTTGCATCTTTCACAACCTAACCAAAGTGAGAAGGTGTGACAAAATCAGACATAGAAGTGGCCAACGCATAAGTGTAATCAGTGCAAATGTGTCTGCAGACTAAAGTGCCATCACGAAGGTGTGCCACCATAGAATGTGTTGGCTAGGCTAGTGGATATAGAAAAGAAGCTACTAGGGTTGGTGAAGCTACAAACTAAGAGAGAGAGCCATCAGCGGGTTCAGGCAGTGAGGCTTCGGACATAGTTGAACTATGTTGATTCTGCAACAAAGAATTAGCATACTGCAAATCACAATTAGAGGGAGAACATGGCTCATGTGGTGGTTGCTGTGGTAGAGGAGTTCCAAACAACTCAACAGAAATAAGTGGCTGAATGGTGGCAGTGGCCTCTAAAGATGATTGTAGAGTGTTTTGCGAATAAGGGAGATCTAATTCGTCAAACACTGCATCAACAACAACATAGAACTGCCAATGCTAAGGGGAATAACACCAGTATCCTTTGTATCTTGATGGGTAGCCCAAGAAAATGTACCAATGTGACCATGGTTGCAATTTGTTCTTCGCATAGGGTCAAAGATTGGGATATACTGTGCAGCCAAAAACTCTAGGATGAGTTAGATGGAGCCATTTGAAATAAGATCTCCCATGGTGATTTATTTACAAAATCAAGGTGGGAAACTGATTAATAATGTGTACAACTACTTCAAAGGTAAAGTCCCAATAATAACAAGGGATGTAAGCATGATAGAGCATCGCAAGTCCCATTTCAACTATGTGGCAATGTTTGCATTCAGCTGAGCCATTCTAAAGAGGTAGGTGTGGATAGGAGGTCCTATGAAAAATAGCTTTTGCTTGCACGATTAGATTGAAAGGTTTTGACCTTAGTGTTGAGTTGATTTTCAACAAAGGTGAGGAAATAGTGACAATGGATAAGAACTAATCATGAGAGTGAAAAAGATAAAATCAAGAAAATTTAGATAATCATCTGTAAAACAAACATAGTATTTATTATTTTGGGATGACGTGACAAGAGTAGGCCCCCAGATATCAAAGTGAACAAGTTCTAGGGTAGCCTTACACCTATTAGTCATTGGGTGGATGAGACCGTTTATGACTCTTGCTGGAAAGACAAGTTGAACAAACTAGGACTTAACGACTTATTAAAGATTCTTGAAATAGTAGAAAATGTGGCAGGCTACAGCTTAGCAAAAATTTCGATACTGAGAGTTGCATGAATATTGAAGTTGGGCTATTGTTCATGAGGAAAAAATCCCTCTGCTACGCCGTATTTGAGTTGGGGTTGTTGAAATTGGAAGCAGGGCCACGTTGTAAATGGGAATTTTGGCCCAAGCTGGTGTTGTACACGATAAAGGTAGCTAGTTGGGTGGTTTGTGGTTCTTGGAGCTCCACCAATGCTTCATGAGCTTAGAGACAATCATGAAAAGACTCCATGGTCATTTGCTGATGCTGAGTGTGAACCAAAGTTGCAATAGCCAAGCTTTGAAATTCAGCACGTAGGCCTTAGAAGATATGCATTTGGTACTCTTGTGGTGAGATGATCTCAACAATGGAGGCCAATTGATCAGATTTAAAAGTAGCCTGTTGAAGAAATTCAATCACAATCTGATTACCTTTCCACATCATCTGAAGTTGCAAGTGCAATTGGGTAGCTCGCACAATGTTTTGGGCAATGAGAGATGTAGAGAAGAAATTCCACATGGCATGAGAGGTGCTAAGATTAAGATAACTGACCCATAATTGAATCGGCTATTCTGCTAAAGATTCATCCAAGAGCAATCTAGTCTCGTGTATACCAGTTATCGTATTTGGCATTGGACACAATGTTGGCAGAACCATCTATATTGGTTTGAGTAATATGTTGTGGAGGACATGACAATGTTCCATCGATGATCGAAATCAATTTATTTGCTCAAAGGAAGGGGAGGATTCGAGCTTTCCACATCACGAGGTTGTCCCCTGTGAATTTCACCCCAAGATTTGGACAACTAGATGACAGAATGACGGGACTGGTGAGAGACAAGATTGTTGAACTAGACGGCATTGAAATGCTAACAATAATGGGAGTCGCAGGACTTAGTTCTGAAGAGGAACTTAGATTGGAATCCATGGCTATGATACTTTCACAATTGATAGTTCTGATATGAAAGAAAACGTAAAAAAGGCTGTAGAAGAATTTTGTATTCTATGTATTTTCATTACTTGTGTTCTCAATGTACAATGTACAATATATAATACAGAATGTAAATAATAAAGGGAAGGAATATTTTCCAAAATTAATTCTAATCCTGAATTGATTTGACAATCAATTACAATCCAGAAATGATTCAAGGTATCATTGAAAGATCTTGCAATATTACAAGCATATCTTCCAAGAAATAATCATGAAGAAAATTTCTGCTGAGCTATAGCCTTGCTGTAGAACATTAAAGCGATCAATCGTTTATGGTCAGTTTTAGTTTATCACCGTGATGTCTGGGCCACGATGCAAAGGTGGGGGAGGCAATGGGAGCCATCGGCGAGGTGGAGGAGCTCATTAGGATAAGGAAGAAAAAGAAGTAAAAGAGAGTAAAAGCAATAAAAAGGAATAAAGGAAAAGGAAAAAAATAACAAATACAAAAAGACGAGTTCACACATCTCGGCAGTTGAAAACCAACGTCCTCATCCGTCCTCTCATAAAAAAAAAGGCTTACATGAAATTACCTAGTACTTTTAGATGATCTAACATGTTTGTATACCATGTTTCATTTTAAACTTGAAAGATCCTTGGAGATTATTACAAAGAAAAAATTATCGTAAACAGACAGAACTTGTGGAGTTTTTGTTGATTTACAGACTCTACGTGTAGTCAAGATCGTGCTATGCAGAAAATTTACCGATGATATTTTTCTCCATCCCTAGGTAAAGAAGATTTACGCAAACCATTCTTCTTATTCGTAGGTAACAGACATGGACATCATAAATCACGAGGAACCCCTAGTTTAATCTTCTTTTGTACATTCAAGATCTCATGGGATCACATGGCGAAGTTTTTAAGAATGATAATTGTTCCCAAGAGATAACGAATTTGAAGTGGGATCATTGATAACAAAACGACAAGGCAATGGCACCAATATAGCGTAACTCTTAAGTTTATATGGTCCTTGCTCATTCAGGTTAGTTTCTCTAGAAGGGGAATGTTAAAGCACATTCTCGTTACAAATCATGAATTCCTCTATTGATATTTTAATATATTGAAAACTATATTGTAGATATTTATTTTGTTTAGTCCCTGATATTAGTTGAAGTGAATCTTATCCATACAAGCACTATCAACCGAAAGCAAGTGATTCACCATGGACATGAGGATCGGCCTCATCCTGCCTAACTAGCAAAATCTATCCTAATCCCTAAGTCCGTATGCCAACCTCCAAACGGATCACGATTGCCAAGCAATCTACCATTGTCATGTGTGCACACGTAAGATCAAATGCGTCATCCATTATGCGATCAAAAAGAAAAGTTATTCTGTTAACTTTTTTTCCGGTAGAGTATGGGAATCAATATATCAAGAAGCAGGGAAATCCACTAATGTAAATCCCACTCATAACCACAAGTTCTCACATGGTTTCCATATTAATCCCATTCAAAACCACAAGTTCTCACACGTTTCTATATTTTGATCGATTTTTCCATGTTAAAAATATGTCTCACTCCGCTTAGCCCTATCCCCTTCTATGGGTATTTTAGTGATAGGTTCTATAGGAACAGAAAGATCCTATTTGGTCAATTACCCAGCGACAAACTCCTATGTTCCTTTCATTATAGTATTTCTGAACAAGTTCATGGATAACAAGCCTAAAGGTTTTCTTATTGATGATATCAATATTGAGGATAGTGACGATATTTATCGTGACCTTGATACGAAATTGGAGCTTCTAACTAGGATGAATGCGCTAACTATGGATATGATGCCGAAATAGATCGATTTTATATTACCCTTAATTTGAATTAACAAAAGCAATGTCTCCTTGCATAACATAGACTCCAAACAGAGTTTGAACTCATAAAAGATATAGAAAATTTGATTCAAGTAAGTTTTCTAGTATGACCAGGTGTCCTAATTTGAATAAGTTTCCTATAAATGAGTTTCCTATTTTAGATCCAAATCTTTTCCACATAAGAAGTGGGTCTTCTTCGTGATGCATTTAAGAGAAGCTTTTTGGTGTTTAAGCTAATAAATTTTATGGTAAGATATGTGAATTCTCTTGTGAGATTGAGAGATTGTTTCACAAGCCGACTTGTGGGGACTATCGTGACCTACCTTTTCCAATCAAGAGGGGAAAAGGATGTAGGTTTAGGGGTATTACCTTAAAGGTGGGCTTATAGCTCTCACTTAGGTGCGAGCTCTCTCAAGTTCATACCACGTGTTGTGTTTGGATATTCAACGTCAAATCAAATTGACGCTATGAAGATTTCTAATGAGGACTTGCCACTAGCCTATTGGGATCGACTAGAAACCAAGTGATACCTATTTCTAGGTGATTGAGCAAAATGTTAAAAAAATACAGCTCAATATTGCAAATGAACAACATCCGAAGATTAACTACGCACTAATCAAACTATACTATGTGCAATAAACCATCAAAAATAAATGAGAAAGTAAAGGATAAAGAAAATTGCACACAATAATTATAGTGGTTCAGCTTATGATAAGCCTATAAACATTCTCCCATGCTGAGAGCCTATTAGTTGGATTTCATTGGAGAATCAATCAAAGGTTACAGAATCTGAATACTCCCTACTCAAATATGTGAGATCATATCTTCTAACTTCACACTCTAAATATCAACCTTTGAGATCTTACAATTTTAGTTCACAAAGACAAGTATGTAATATTGAAGCTCTCTTTGAACTTTAGAATTATAGACTACGGATCTTCTTTTTCCTTCAGCATCGTGATCTTCTTTTATACTCCTCAATTTCCAAACTAATCATTGGACAAAACTCTAAGGATTATTCATCCAATCAACCCATTGGACCTGAATGATTTGAGAAGATATGATTGCTTCTTAAATTGCAAGATTAAAGTCTCCCTTGATTCTATTGCCCATACAACAAACATTGGGTTTTCTTAAGTAAAGTTTCTCATTAGGAAAGAATGTCTTGTCTCCAAATGATTATCAATCTAATCACAAATCATTAAGAGAAAGAGGATTATGTTGATCTTCATCCTTCTTGGATAGATAGACAATCAATATATATAAAGATAGAAATCTAAACCAATGACTAGCCGTTGCACTTCACATAATCTAAAATGACTGTGAAGATCTGAATAGTTCTTATAACGTGTGAGGTGAAAGTTTTCTTGACAATCCTCACATAAAATTCACCGTTGTCCTCATGTAACTTGATTATCATGACATAACAATATCTTTGACGTAGAGAATCAGAACTTCTTGAAAAGACGACTAAGTCTCTATGTCTAATGATGAATAAAATCTAAATCAAGTTGCTCCAAGAATATCAATTGGAAGTCCTCATATGGAAGGTTTTGTCAATTTTCAAAATATATTGAGAAGTTTTCTCAACAAGAAATTCTTCACTTCTTTCTTCATCTTCTCTCATGACAGTTCCTTCTTTCACGAGCTCTTTGTTTCTACAAGTGCTCCCGCCAAATAAATGCATGCTTTTTGAGCTGGATGGCAACCTTTCAATCACTTGGTATTTCTTGGAAATCAAAGACTCTTTCTATAGGGTACAGGTAATCCATAAATTCTTCTAGTTACATTTTTTCCTTTAAATTCAGGAATTTCACCCTTCACATAAGAGTCTTGCTGAATTCTATGAGGCCTTTGATACTAATGTAGAGGAAGTCCTTCATTTGAAGCATGGCTTCAAGTACCAACGGAGTGATTGACATCTTCTACTAAGAGAACATCTTCCAAATTATGATGCATAACATCATGTCGTCGAAGTTCAAAGCATTGCAAGCGCTCCTGCAATTGCTGCACTTGTCTCCTTAAATCATATATTTCTATGTCTCATGGGCTTATTTCTTGTGCTGTAGGAGACTCAACATTTGGTCCACGTTGATGGTGACCAGCCATTTGCACTTCTTCTCTTTGTTTTTGGATAGAAATATGAGAGGAGATGTAAGAAAGGTAACATAAGGAATCACTTAAAATGAGTTCAACCTTGAGGTCTGATACAAATTTGATGCGATTGCTAGATGGTTGAGAGTTAATTTATGTGATTATCGATGATGGGTGAGTGTGTAGGGGTTGGATGTCGATGGATGATTATGAATGCTGGATAGATTACAATCGGAGCCAAAGCATATAGGACATGCCATTAGCCAAGGATTAAAATTAAGATTGACGAAACTCATCACTAAGGCCAATAGCACTAGCCAAGGATATAGAACTTTGAGATTGGAGAAGTTCACCACCAAGGCCTATAGAAAAACCACCAATCAAGGATGCAATGCTTCTTTGGCCTGCCATTGACAAAGAATCCACCTTCTAAGGATATAAAAACCAAGAGTAATCCACTCTCCAAAGGTATTCATTCACACAAAGGAAAATCTCAAATATTCATATTCTTAAATTTCACTATTTTGCATTTGAGAATTCACCTAAATATATAGAGAGATTATTACATTGGAAATAGATTAAAAATTGAAACAAGAAACTACCTAATTAATGAAATACATAGGAACTAGAAAAACACAATAAAGACCATGAACTAAAAACTGCATTAAAACATCTAAAGACTTGAATTTTGACTCTTTGAAACCAACAACACACTTAAGACTCACTAATGACACTTGACTAGCACAAGGCAATTAAAATTACACTCTAAATTCATTCGTCACTCTAGGCAGCCCAATTGATACATTGAAAAATCATCAAATAGCAAAGAAAATTGTCCAAATTACCCTTTGTTGCTAGATAGTCGATCAGTTGTCTCATAATTTATAACAAGCTTGTAAATTGATATTGACAACCTTGAAATCAACAACTCTCTTACATAATCAACATCTTTGACCTAAATGGATCGACAAAGCCCAACACTCCTGCATCAGGTTTCCTTTTGTTAAAATTATTCCACATCGGTTGCATAAGAGACAAGTAGTTAGTTTACAAATGTAAGGGAAAATTTCACCCTTTGAGCGAGTTTTTAAGATGAGAGAGACTCAAGACCACCCAATATTAGTATCAAAGCCTACATACCAACCAGTTTAGATTGAGAAAATTGTCCAAAAAGTCTTAAACCTATTGCACTTCCTAAACCTCTAAATTTTGTCAATTGAATCCTAAATTTTCATTTTTTTTGCCAATTGAATTTATCCGGCCAATTTTGTCCTAAAAACCACTAACTAGATGTCAACCGTGCTACGTAGGATAGTCAGTATGTCACGCCCCGACTCTCGAGCTCGCGACAACCCCATTTCACTTGAGGTCAAACTGTACGACGTCCCTGTGCATGCGTCGTCGACCAATTCATTTTATCTTGTAATTAAGCACATGCGGAAACGAACAACTCCCAAACTAAACAACAGGGATAGCAACAACAGCAACAACAGCAGTAGAGGAAAGACAAACACCATTTTATATATATCTGAAGGTTAGCTGAACTACAGCACATATACACACGCCTTACTATAGGCGAAAAGCCGAGGCCTACACAAAAAGGGACCGGCCCTCGGCTAACCTAACACCGTACGGGGGGGGGAGGGCTCGTCAAAGGAGAATAGGCCACAACAGCCTACTCGGCGGCCTCGGAGGATCGCTCTCCTCAGAGGGATCACCCTCCTCAGAAGGATCACTCATCTCGATCCTCGGGTCGCAGATCTCGCCGTCAGGGGGATCCAGGTCCATGGGATCCCAGACCTCCTCGGTCGGCCCCACAGGAGGAGCCGGCCCATCGAAACCTCGAAGGGGACCGTGCAGAATGCCATGCTGTCGAATAAACCACGCCTTGAAGACGTGGGGCACGCGATGGTGCCTCGACCCTTCATCCACCCACACGGTCGTCACATGGTGCTCGAACAGAAAATTGCGGCCCGGGGCGGGCCGCACAGTGACGGTGGTGCTCATGCCCACCGGGGCGCCGAAGCGTCACGGCTGCGTCATCTAGGTCCCGAAAAGGTTAACCACGACGGGTTGAGATAAACTCGGCAAGTTAAAGTCCTAAGCCCCTGTTAGGAACTTCGCTCGCCTCGGGAGTTTAACATACAACCTAATACAAAGAATCAATGCAATACCACCTCGGAGAGATAACCACGAAGACGGTTTAATAAACGGGTGCAATCACATGCGACCCTACCCGGCCTTGGCACACGCGACTGCGCAAAACCGTCAATCGTTTCACAACAACAACAGTAAGAGGCATGCAAATAATCAGAGCATTGCACAAAACTTTCTCATATCACACTGCCCACACATGCTCCGATTATTACGACCCTCTAGGCCACGGCACAACCTTATGGTTGGCGGTCAACTGGTCGTAAACCAGGCATCGTCCTCCCCGTGAGGCACGGCGACGTCATGGGCTCTCCCCCACCGACGGCATTCCATAAGGAGCATGGGCCCGGCCTCAACCGCGACTCCGCATCTGACCACTGTCAGGCGACCCAATGGTCACGGCACAACCCCGAAGGATTGGCCGTCATCCGGCTCAACCGGGCTATCAACTTTAATCTGACCATGCAACACCTCAGCAAACAGTTCATTCTTGTCTTTGCTTTTGCTTGGTCGTGAATGCAACATCGCTCATGCACTCATGCTCATGCGACATGCCATTTCAAATAACCCACGTAATATGTCATGCGGTATCACTCGACAATTCCAAAATTCCAAATTCAACCAATCAACAATCACGTACATTCCCTAATTCTCGAATAACTCAATAAATCAAACACTTTCACTTCCACCCGTCTTCGATCATGCATTTCATCATTATTCACGCATATAATTAACAATCGGCACTTCAATAAAGCATAACAACCAAGAACACAACAATTTGAAACCAAAATTTATTTCGTATGAACGGTCAGTGCCGTGAATGATGAATCGCTGAACGCAATTCGTGAACGAATCCGTGAACAAAATTCGTCCGAAATTAAATAAATAAATAAAAATAATTAAACTTAACCATGGTTAACAAATTAACCTAACCATGGTCAAATTAACCTAACCATAGTTAAATTCTAACCTTGGTTACTTTAAAACTAACCTTAGTTACTTTAATACTAACTATGGTCAATTAACTAACCCTAGTCAGAATTAATTAACCAGACTAATTAACCAATCAACCTTAATTAATCAAAAATACACAAATACACTAATTAACCCCTAAGCAAGATTAACCCCTAAATAAGGATTAGGAAGTTAACTTACTTGGATCGGAAATCCGGCGACACCGGCGCGTAGAGGGGAACGAGGGCTACGAGGGGTAAGCTCGGGGACGACAACGAGTGACAAACGGTGGCCGAAACGGGCCAAAAACAGCGCTGGTTACTATTCACGCGAACCGGTGCAGGCTGAGCGGAAACGGCCGAAACGGGCGGCTAACGGCGACCAAAGGTGACCGGGATGCGTGGTTGGCTTCCTAACTCCCGTGACTACACTTTGGGCGGTGGTGGCGGCTCCGTGACGGCGGCAAGGCTGTTTTCCGGCTGGAAAACAGTAAAGACAGCAAGAAAACAGCGAAATGGAAGAGAAAGGAAGAGAAAAAGGGAGAGAGAGTATGGGGGGCTGGTGCACGAATTTGGGGAAGAAAGGAGGAGAGAGAAGAGGCTGCCGGTCAAGGATAAGAGCCAAGGCAAGTGGGCTTGCCACTTGCTTGAAGGGCCAATCAAAAACAAGCAATAAACAAGCAAAAACAATGCCCACTTGGGCACAAAAGCAAAAGGCCAAAGAGAGAAGCCCATGGGCTGGAAATGGAGGGGAACTTGGGCCAACTTGGGCCCCTCTTGGGCTGGGCTAAATGGGTGCAAGGCCCATTGGGCCGCCGGTCTTGGACCGGCCCACCCGTGGGCCCAAAACTCGGTCCAATTTTCCCTTTTTCCGGCGCTTCCGTGTCCAACGGAAAATCCCAAAATAAATGAGGCGACGTCCAAGTATTTAGTCATGATATTACCGCGAAGTCGGTTCCCAAAATCAAATTAAAATTCGGGCTAAATTGAGTCGATTTCCAGGATGTTACACAAGATCGACATAAATAATTTTTAATAATATTTTAATTTATTTCATATTTTTATTAATTTTTTCTTTTCCTTTTTTGCTTTTTTTTTTTTTTTCTTTTTTTTTTTGCTTTTTTTTTTCTTTTTCCTTTTTCTCCTTGTCTCTTCTTTTCTTCTTTTTCGTTTCTTTTTCCCTCCATCAGCCACCATCAAACCTTGGCTAGTAAAGGTCATCGGCCTCAAGCAAGGGCCACCATCATTGGCCTTGAGCAAGGGCCGCTCGGGCCTAGGCTAGCAAGGCCTAGGCAAGGAATCTTTGTCCTCACCCAAACAAGGGCAACCCTAACCTCGCCCTCACCTAGTCAAGGGTTGCCCTTGTTTGAGGCTGGTGGAGTGGAAAAAAAAACAAAGAAGAGAAAATTAAAAATTAAAAATAGAAAAAATAAGGAAAATTAAATTAAAATTATTAAAAAATATTAAAATATTATTCAAAATCATCCCATTCAATGGCGGCCATCCTATATGGCATAGCCGACATCCACGTAAGTGATTTCTAACCAAAATTAACCGAATTGACTCAATTGGCAAAAATTGAAAAGATTTGAGACTCAATTAGTAAATTTGAATATTTAGGACTAAATTAATAGGTTTAGAACTCTTTGGATAATTTTCCTAATCTAGACCCAATAGCCACTTGGAGAGGGTTGTTGTGGCACCAACCTAAGCCCGATGTGAAGAAAAATTTTACCTTTTAAGCTAACTTTTGAAGTAAAAGAGGCTCAAGATCACCCAACATTTTTTATTTTTGGAAAAATTCCAAATAAGGGCATGAAGTGTCCTCATTTTCTCAAATAAGGGCATGAAGTGGATGTCATTTCAAATAAAGGCTTGAAGTAAATCTTGTTTCAAATTAGAGTCTGAAGTGGCCATGTCAAAATCAAAAAAGGGCTTGAATTCACTGTAGATGAGGGCAATTTCGTTATTTAATTTCTTAATTTTTTTTATTTTTCATTCCATTAAAAGAAAAAGGAAGAACATCCACAAAAGGAGGTACTTCTTCCCACCTATGGCCACCATGCCACTGGCAACAAAGGCCAATAGGGTTGTCGGTTCTTTGGCGAGGGCCACCAAGCCCTCACCAAAATCAGGAGAGGGCGAAGACCCTCTTCCAAATCTGACCGAGGGTCATCCGCCCTTACTATGGATTGGATGAGCATTGTCGGGCCTCGCCCAGTGCCCCCAAACCTCACCCCAAATCTAGGGGCGCTGGTCAAGGGCTAGCAATGCTCATCTAGGCCGCGGCGAGGGCGAGCAACCCTCGCCAAATCTAAGGGCATTGGGTGAGGGTGGGCGACTATCACACCCCAACTCTCAAGCTCGTGACAACCCCATTTCACTTGAGGTTTAACTGTGTGACGTCCTCAGGCACTATCATCGACCAATTCATTTTATCTAATGTTAAGCACATGTGGATACGAATAACTCCCAAAACATAAACAACAGGGATAGCAGCAACAACAGCAAAAGAAAGACAAACACTATTTTATCTATCTAAAAGTTAGCATGTACACCAGCAAATATATACACGCCTTACTACAGGCGATACGCTAAGGCCTACTCAAAAATGGACCAGCCTAGCTAACCTATTACTGCACAAGTGGAGGAGGAGCTTGCCAAAATGGGGAATAGACTACAATCGCCTACTCACTATCCTCCGAAAGGTCGGTCTCTCCAGTCATCGGATCTGAAAGCTCGCCATCAGGGGGATCCATATCCATAGGATCCCAAACCTCATTTGTCGGCCCCACAGGAGGGACCGATCCGTCGAAGCCTTAGAGAGGACCGTACAAGATACCTCCCATCTTAATGAACCATGCCTTAAAGACATGGGGCGCGTAATGGTCTCTCGACCCCTCGTCCACCCAGACCGTGATGACATAGTGCTCGTACACAAAATTACAGCCTGTGGCTGGCCACGTAGTAATGGTGGTACTCATGTCCACCAGGACGCTGAAGCGTACCGGGTACTACGTCATCTAAAGTCTGAAAAAATTAACCACGACAGGTTGAGGTAAACTTAGCAAGTTAAAGTCCTAAGCCCCAATTAGGAACTTCACTCGCCTCGAGAGTCTAACATACAACCTAATCCATCAGTCATCACAATTCAAAGAGAAACGAAAGCAGAAGACAGTTTAATAAACAGACACAACCACAGGCGATCCTACCTAGCCTTGGCACATGTGACCTGCAAAAACTGTCCACCATCTCACAATAACATTAGATGACATGCAAATAATCAGAGCATTGCACAAACGTTCCCATATCTCAATGCCCACACATGCTCTGATCATTACAACCCTCAAGGCCACAGCACAACCTTATGGTTGGCGATCAACTGATCATAGACTAGGCATCGTCCTCTTCCCTAAGACACAGCAACGTCATGGGTTAACCCCCACCGATGATATTCCCGAATGAGCATAGGGCCCACCCACTACCGTAGCCCCACATCTGACCACTGTCAGGCGACTCAATGACCATGACACAACCCAAAAGATTGGCGATCATCTGGCTATACCGAGCTATCAATTTTAATCTGACCATGCAACACATCATCAAGCATTTTATTCTTGTCTTTGCTTTTGCTTAGTCGTGAATGCAACATAAATCCGTGCTCACGCGACATACTATTACAATTAACACACGTATAATGAAATGTGGCAACAATTAACAATCACGTACAACAATACAATCCAATTACTCATGAAGAAATTTGATAAACCGAGCAAATTCGATTCCAATCAGTCATCAATCATGCATTTCCCCATAATACTTGGGAATAATTAACAATTAACACTTTAAGAAATCATAACAATCAAGAACGAATCAAATTATAATAAATTTTCGATTTTGTGTGAATAGTGTCGCGTGAACAATGCCGTGAACAGTAACTTATCTGAAAATTAATTAAATAATAAAAATTAATAAACTTAACAATGATTACTAAATTAACCTAACCAAAGTCAATTAACCCAACCATAATTAACTACTAACCTTAGTTGCTTTAATTAATTAACCAATGTTACTTTATCACTAACTATAGTCACTTAACTAACCCCAATCACCCCTAAACTAATCAGTATCATTAACCAACTAATACATACTTAATCAAACACAAATTTAAACTAATTAACCACCTAAACAAGATTAACCCCTAAACAAGGATTAGAAAATTAACTTACTTGAATCGGAATCCGGCAACACTGGTGCGTGAAGGTGAGAACAAGGGCTATGTAGGGTTAGCTCGTGAACGACAACGGATGACAAACGACATCCGAAATCGGCCAAAACAGTGTCGATGCACTATTCAAGCAAAAGCAGGGCAAGGTTGAAAAAAGGGCTGGACAGATGACCGGTGGTGATTAGGGGCGGCCGGCGGTGACCAGGGGGGCTAGTGGTGAGTGGCTGGCTTCTAGATGTCGGTGACTTCACGTTGGGCGGTGATAATAGCTCCCGACGGCAGCAGCGGCGATTGTTTCCAATGGTGAACGACGAAAACAGACAAGGAAGAGAAGAAAGGAAGAGAAAAGGAAGAGAGAGAGAGCTAGGGGTGTTGGGCAGCTAAGCTGGGAGAAAGGAGGAGAGAGAAAAGGGCTAGAGACTTGATCAAGAAACCAAGGCAAGTGGGCTAGTCACTTGTTTCATGAACCAATCAAAAACAAGCCAAACAAAACATAAACAAAGCCCACTTGGGCAAAAAGGAAGAGGGCCAAAAGATAAGCCCATGGGCTGAGAAGGGAGAAGGAATTGGGCCAACTTGGGCCCCTCTTGGGCTGGGCTAGATGGGTGCAAGGCCCATTGGGCCACCGGTCTTGGGCCGGCCCACCTACGGGCCCGAAACCCGATCCAAATTTCCTTTTTCCGACACCTCCGAGTCCAACAGAAAACCCAAAAATAAATGAGGCAACGTTCAAATATTTAGTCCTAACATCACTAAGAAGTCGATTCCCAAAAATCGGATTAAATTCGAGGCTAAATTAAGTCGATTACAACTGTAATACAATTTGGATTGTCGGGCGCTCTTTTAGGACTTTTCCTCACATTTGACCCATGGTCAACCATTCTTTGGTTCGCGTTTATGCCAATTCTCAAGTCAGCGACGTCCTTTGATTGTCGTGTGATCCCGGGGCTCAATTGATAATCCCGAGTATCAGATGAAAATGATTCGGTTTAGCGTCGTTCATAGTTCGTATCGAAATCGTGCAAAAATCACTCGCAATTCGATTCATACTTCTGCCGAATCGATTTATTTCTGTTTTCCTAATAGTCTAGTACTAGAGGATATCGTTCATGCCTAAGTCCTCATGGTCGAAGGGTTCGTTCCTAATCAAAATTGCAAGTTATACGTGTATCGCTTCCTATCGGCGCCTCCCTAGAATCTATTTTCCCAAGAACAAATAGCTTGGAACATTTATACTGACCAGGCATTCAACTAACATCGACATTTTATAAAATTTCAAAATGAGGTCGATTTTCAGGATGTTACAACGAACGTCGTCCAAATCTAAGAAATGGTCTCCACCCTCTCTCGGTTATAGCGAGGGCATATTGGCCCTCGCCGTCTCTAGTTGGCAAGGATCGCTGACCCTCGCCCAAGCGTCGGTGACCTCATTGACCTTCGCAACCACCCCACCAATGATGGGGCGGTGGCCATAGGAAGAAGGGAGCCCCTCCCACCTATGCTTTCTTCTTCTTTTCTTTTCTTTTTAAATTTAAAATTTTTTAATCTAATTTAATTTAGTTTAATTTATGTTTGGACGAAAATGTCCTTGATTGGCTAGCGAGACTAGGCCTTTGTTTGAAACAATCATAACCATTTTAGGCCCTTTTTTTAGACTAATATAGTCACTTCAGATCCTTTTTTGAAACAATATCAACTTCAAATTCTTATTTGAGAAAACGAAAGTATTTTGGATCTTTAATTGGAACTTTTCCTTTATTTATTATTAGGCTTCTTTCTCAATTCTACCAACTCAGGTCAAATCATTTGGTTTGAATATATAACCTAGCATCTAGTGACATTAATAAGACTGCATAGGTACACATGGTTTGTGCTATGATCACGTGATAAAGATGAAAAGATTTCCACATAGTTGCCCAAGTTCAATCTCATCGAATATTCTCCAATGTTTTCTTTCTATATCTAGTCACCATCCATTAGGTGGTATCTAAATTTCCATCCGGTTCTAAAATTGTTCAGAATATATCGTTTGAATACGTATAAAAATTCAATCTAAGTGGGTTTCTTGCTTGCGTACTTTCCTTATTCGAATAAGTTTCCTACTTTCAACTTGAAATGAGAGCGGACAAAAGAAGTATTAGCCTATTTGCTTTGTGAATTTTTTTAGTGGATTCTTTGTAAGAAATTGTAATATAACCCTTGTGGTTTGTTTTGGGAATAAGTTAGGATTGGGAAACACTCGGACCAGAAAAAGTGTCTTTATCCTTACTCATTGATTTCTCTAATAATTTATTTTGTCCTCATTAGTCTTGAATTGCACAACCCATTAGTTTCAGCTTTACTTCACAATAGATTGTAACTGGGGAACATCAACCAAAACACACCCTTTCTAGCATCAAACAAATAGGAAAAAATATCTCACAAAAAGAATACCTCCTAAAAGGAAGCGAGGTACAGAAGACAAAATATGGAGAAAAAGTGTTTCAAAATTGTATTATGATTGAATATACATTTGCTGCATATTATACTACAAGATGTATACAAAGAAAAAGAAATAAAATATACAATAAATCAAATCCAATTTTGAAATGATCTTGACTTATTTTGTGTATCAATTTCATTCCTTAATTGGATATCGAACAATCCATGCATATCTTTCAACAATCCCCCTCAAGTCGGTGGCTTGTAGATATCCAAGACACCTAGCTTGCTTAATAGATATGCGTGTTGTCTTTGACAAAGAGGCTTGATGAAGACGTCTACAGATTGTTCTGTAGTTCCAACTCCTCTTGTCTCAATTATCCCTTCTTGAATTTTTTTCTCGAGTAAAATGACAATGCACTTCTATATGCTTCGTCCTTTCATGCACTATGGGATTAGATGCAAGTTTGAGTGCTACATCGTTATCATAGAATAACTTGTTGGTCCATTTATCTTCACCCCAAGATCCTGAAGCAAGCCTCATAACCATACTATTTTGTAGGTGGTTTTTGCCATGGCTCGATATTCTACCTCTGCTGAAGATAATGAGACCGTTGGTTGTTTCTTTGTCTTCCATGAGAGTAGGGATTCTCCCAATTTGATACAGAAACCTATAATGGACCTTTTACTCATTGGACATGTCACATAATTTGCGTCGCCGTAAGCTGCCATTTCCATATTACACTTCCTAGAAAAAAGTATTTCGAGTCTCGGGCATTTCTTCAAATACTTTACGACCTTCAGAGCAGCATTCATATGCGATTGCTTTGGCTTATGTATAAACTAACTGAGTGTTTATACTACATAACATATATCCAATCTGGTCATGGTTAAATATATGAGTTTTCCAACGAGCCTTTGATATTCTGACGGATCTCTAAACATGGGGTCTTCATCTTGAGATATCCCTGCTGCTCGATTGGAATGACAGCCGGTTTGCAACCTGATAAACCTGTCTCCGATATTATCTCTAATACAAATTTTCGTTGGCTAAGAGAAATCCCTTGCTTGGATCAGGCAATTTCGATTCCTAGAAAATATTTGTGTGATCTCAGGTCCTTCATGTGGAAGGTGGAGTGCAAATATTCTTTGAGGCCTTTAATGGCCTTTTCATCATTTCCCATAATGAGTATATCATCAACATATATCATCAAATAGATAGATAACATACCTTTGGTCCATATGAAAAGGGCATAATCATATTTGGACTGTCTAAATTCTGCAGCTGTGAGAAAATTAGCAAATTTGGCATACCACTGCTTGGAGGCTTGTTTCAGCCCATATAGGGATTTGCAGAGACGACATACTTTATCCTCCCCCTGTCTCCATAAGCCTTGTGGAAGTTCCATATAAATTTCCTCATCTAAATCTCCATTGAGGAAAACATTGTGAACATCCATTTGATATAATGTCCAATCTTGGAATGCTGCAACTAATTGGGAAGAACGGACCTTAACGTCTTTGGCTACAGGGGAGAAGATCTCATGATAATCAAATCCTTCCCGCTGTGTAAATCCCTTAGCCACAAATCGTGCCTTATACCGTTCAATTGTTCCATTTGCTCAATATTTGATCTTATACACCTACTTACACCCAATTGGCTTCCATTGAGGAGGCAAAGTTACAAGTTCCCATGTTTGATTTTCCATTAGGGCTTGTAACTCTGCTTCCATAGCTTTTGCCATCGTGGGTCAGTATGTGCTTTATAATAATTAGAGGGTTCTCGCTCTTCAAATATAGAACAAATGTAGTGTCTATTTTCCGAAGATAACTGATTATAGGAAACATAAGACAAGATGGGGTATTGAATACCTGGTAGGTTTTGTGCAGCACAAACATTGTCCTTAGTCCATGTTGGCGGACAAGTGATCCATCCAAAACGTCCTGGTGGATCCTGCTTTGGTGACGAAGGTGATGGACCATAAGTTTTTATGGTGCGAGACTAGGAACTTCTCCATTGGACATATTATCCGATATTGGTTCCATCATTGATGCCGAAGGAATAATATCATCCGAAATCGGATTGAATGCTGAAAAACCGCTTGAATTTTTTGGATTCTCGGGGGATGCAATCAGAAAATACTCAGGCCTTTTAATAATTTCATCCTCAATCAGGATTGTACCTGTGTTGCCTGACGTTTTCTTTTCTTCTGAGGATTCTTTTTCTTCAAATGGAAAAATGTCTTCGTGAAATGTCACATCCTTGCTAACAAAGAACTCCTTTGTAGATGGCTCAAATACGCGGTATCCCTTTTGCAAACTCGGGTATCCCATGAATATACAACACCGGGCATGATGACTCATCTTGTCTCGAGGACCCACTATGGTGGCATAACATAAACATCCAAAGATCCTCAGATGATCCAGTTATGGCTTCTTTTCGAAAAGCATCTCAAAGGGACTTCATCTATTGAGCACTTTTGTCGACATTCGATTAATCAAATAAGCTATTGTTATTACGCAATCTCCCTAAAACTCTTCTAAAATGGATGCTTGAAACTTCAATGCATGTGCAACTTCTAATAGATGCTTGTGTTTTCTTTCCACTACCCCATTTTGTTGTGGGGTGTATACACATGAACTCTTGTGCAGGATGCCATGGGATGAGAAAAGAGAAGCGCAATCATGATTAACAAATTCATTTCCATTATCTGTCCGAGTGCACTTAATAGACTTCCCAAATCGAGTCTTCGATAAGGAAATGAAAGCCCTCAAATTTGAGAAGACTTGATTCTTAGATTGCATAAGGAAAATCCATGTGGCTCTAGAGTAATCATCCACGATAGTAAGGAAAAATTGAAAACCATCATGGTGTGGTGTATGATAAGGGCCCCAAACATCAAGCATGAATTAATGAGAAAATACTATTTGCATGACTTTTGCTAACTAGAAACAATGCACATGATTGTTTTGCGAAAGGGCAAATATGACATTGATGGTAAGGAAATAAAGCACTATGGCCCATTTTCGAATGCAAAATGAAGTTTTTATCATTGGTAGTTAAATTACACAACGATTGTTTATTCAAGGGAATGCTAGATAAATCAAAATTTCTTGGAAAGTTGGTCCAAAAAAATAATCATTCAGAGAGATTACCCAAGCCCATCAATTTGCCGGTCAAAAGGGCTTGAAAGAGACAAGTATCAATATTGAATAACACTTGGCAAAAATTTTCCTTGCAAGCTCTAGACACGGAAATAAGGTTGAACTGGAAATATGGGGGTAAGTACACTAGGAGTACCATAACTTTCGTACGGTGCTCACTTTGGTGCCAAAACTTTTTTTTCGTTCGCTCACTCGAGTGCCACAAGTTTCAAAAATGTTCACTTGAGTGCCACTTCTAACGTGGCCACCGGAAAAGTTGACATGGCCGTCGGAAAAGCTGACTTGGCTACCGGAAAAGCTGACATGGCACCGGTGAATAATATTTTAATATATTTATTAATTTTTTTCGATTTTTTTCAATTTTTTTCGATTTTTTTGTTTTTTTCTTTAGGGCCGGTGAAGGTCACCAGTGACCCTCGCCCTGGGCCACAAAGGCCCGGGGCGGGGCCGCTAGAGCTCGGTCGGCCTCTGGCGAAGGCCGTCACGGCCTCGCCCACAACCGGCGAGGGTCTCGGTCTTGTTCTAGGCTGGCCGGCAAGACCCTCGCCCGCCTCGGCGCGACCCTTTGCTAGCCGTGGGCGAGGCCGCAACGGCCTTCGCCAGCGACCCCGCCCCAGGCCTTCGTGGCCCAAGGCAAGGGTTCCGCGGCCGGCGAGGGTCACCGGTTACCCTCACCGACCTTTAAAAAAAAAACGAAAAAAGCAAAAAAAAATCAAAAAAAAATCCAAAAATAGTAGAAACGGCACCGTTTTGCATGAAAAATCCATGTCAGTGTCGAAACTTATTTTTAAAAAAAAGAAAAATCATTAAAAAATTCTACGTATGCATTTTGGCCGGAAGTGGCACTTAACTGAACGATTTTGGCCGGAAGTGGCATTTAACTGAATGATTTCACTCCGATTTGGCACTCAAGTAAGCAAAAAAAAAGTTTTTGCACCAAAGTAAGCATCGTACGAAAGTTATAGTACTCCTAGTGTCCTAATCCCGGAAATCTGGGACATAAAGGACATTTTCTAGAGTGATTTGTGGACTGAGATTAAATGTCCCTGTTGTAGTGACAAGAATAACATTCCCATTGGGCAATTAAACAGAGATAGGAATATCTAATTTTCTATGAATATTGGAAAATAAACCCTTATTGCAAACTATATGATCACTAGCTCCCGAATCAATTATCCAAGCATTTCTGGAAGTTGAATTTATTAGGCAATGAGAAATACCTAAGAAATTGCTTCTTTTGTTGGAAGTGTCCAATTTTTGCAATACCTGCATAAGTTGTTGATATTGTCCATTTGTGATGGGCTAATCGAAATTTGAACCAATTGGTCTAGTGACTTGATCCACTGCTACTAAAGTTTCCTTCCCTTTTTTTCCTTTTTCCTTGGGCTTGCCATGTAATTTCCAGCAATTTTCAATGGTATGATGGGGCCACCTGCAATATTCGCAAAATAATTTTCCTTTTCCTTTTGAATATTGCCTAAAATTCTTTGATCCTCTCAAAAATTGACCGCCATTGGATGCTTTAATCCCGAAGGCATGTCCACCATCCGATTCTAATGCATGATCAAACATCTTGGGATCGTCCGATCGAGACACTCTATCTGAGCCGTCCATCCCAGCTCCTTTAAATAGTCGTGATTCTAACCTTAGCCCCTCTGTTCATCGTTCCTTCTCCCAATCTTGGTAATTGTGGCCCGATTCCCTCGGTTCATCGCGAGCTCCAAGCACGACACTCTCTACTCCTTTTGCGTACTCCAGCGAAATGAGTTGCTGACTCTCTTCCTAGATGGCTAACTAGAAGATGCAGCCGAGCGGTGGTATTAGGTCCATGGCCAGAATCTGGGATCTGAAGATTAGGTAAGAGTCGTTCAAAATGAGGAGAAATCGAGTTGCATTTTCTTTGTGTTTGATTGCCATGTACTACTGCAAAGTCACCTCTGGTCCTTCAAGTTTCTCCTCTACTGCTTCTAATTCATTCTAGAGTGCCGATAATTTGTTGAAGCATGCTGTGATGCTCATGCTTCCCTATTTCAATTCGATAAGCTCTTGGGTGAGTGAAAAATTTGTTGCTCGATCTAGTTTTCCGCACATCTCCTTTATGTTGTCCCACATGGTTTTTGAGTCTTCTATGGGGGTAAACTGGCTGTAATTTCTGGGCTTATGCAATTCCCTATCCATGTTCTTACTAGTTGATTACATTTCCTCCATTGTCATGCCATTCTTTCGTCGGTCGGAATTAGAATAGACCCGTCGATGAAACCGTCTTTGTCTTTGGTAATAAGAGCCCGTCGAAACTCCTATGCCCAGGTCGAGTATCCTTCGGGTCCCGTGAGATGGTGGCTTATGAGTCGCAACTCCGGTCCATCCGCGGGAAGACGAACAAAGCGTTGTCGGGTTCTAATCGACTAGTGACGGCTGCAATGGAATACGACAAGTAGCCAAGTGAAAAAATCGGGTAGGGATTCATACCCATACCTGCATTACCAGATCCGCCTGATAGACACGCATTCGGTTCTCATGACCCGCCTGTCTACCCTGCATTCGAAATCCCAGGCCCACTGGTAAAGTTTGCCTCATTTACGATTGGTGGGCTTCCATTGGGCTAGGCGAATCCTTGGTAGCCCACATTTCCAAGCAATGATGCATTTGGGCTCAACCCAAAATAAAATGGATTGGGCTGAAATTTAAAAGGTACCCACTGGTAAGGATGGCCCCTAATGGGCTGCCCCAGATTGTCTAAACTTGGAAATGTTGCTATACACCAAAAATTTGGGTAGACAAGTCCAGATTTTGATCTTGAACTTCTATGTTGGAGGTGTAATTCCTTCAGTGGTGTGCTCCAATTCTAGTGGAAAATCACGAGCCATTGTAGTAAAGAAAAATTTCTGCCTTCTACTTCTTAAAGAGACTGCTTCTTTTGCCAGAGAATTTGTTCTGTTTGCAGGTCAGAACCTCCAATCAATAGGCAATCCAGAGAAAGCAAATAGGAGCAAACATTTGCTCTGATACCATGAAAGGAAGCGAGGTGTAGAAGAAAGAATATGGAGAAAATTTGTTTCTCAATTGTATTATGATTCAATGTACATTTATTGCATATTATAGTACAAGATGTATACAAAGAAAAACAACAACAGTAGAGATAGCAGAAAGACACATATAAAAAACAAGGACTTCTTTTATTTATTTACTGAGATTACCATAGGAAAGCAACAAATACACGCCTTTCATTGGGCTCCTTTTCCAGTAGGCCTACACAAAAAGGGACTAGGCCGAGTAACCTACTTCTGTCATCATCAAAAAGGGTTAGTTCAAAAAGTAAGCATCGACACCCTACACGAAGTACTCATCTGGATCTTCCTTCGGATCCTCCTCCCCCAAAGTCGGGTCCTCCACAGTACCGTCAAGGACATCGACGGCCATGGGGTCCCATACCTCATCACCTAGACCATGTGTAGGGGGCCCGTCAAATCCCCTGATGGGGCCGAAGATCTCCTCTCCCTATCGGATAAACTAGGCCTTGAAAAGGTGGGGAGTCCACCCAATCAAGCCCTCATCCACCTAGACAGTAGTGACATGGTGCTCGTAAATGAAAGGGTGACTTGGAGCAAGTCACGGCATGACCACGGTGTCCATGTCCATCAAGACACTGAATCGCATTGGAAGGTGTGCCATGCTAAGGTCTTGGAAATGGTTATACAATAACTAGTGAGATAAAATCAAGTGCGCCTTAAATGTGCAATCTTTCTATCGCCAACAATTCAACAACAGTAGGGCACCCACTCGACCATTATCAGACACACGATTAGGTCATAACTGAAAAGCAATCATTAAGAGTTAATAGTTGCAATCACGGGCATCCTTACCTTGCTCTTGGCACACACAACTTGGCCCAATGGGCCTTTGGTTGGGCCCACTTTCCGTGGCCCAACTTCCTTGGCTCGTTATCCCTTTCTCCAACTTTTCTGGCCTTACCGGAAAACTTGAGGATCAATGAGGCGACATCCATATAATTATTCATGAGGTCCTTGCAAGTTCAATACTCAAAATCGTATTGAAAATCGGGGTTAAAATCTGTCGATTACAACTCTAGCACGTCCTAAACTATCGGGTGGCTTTTAAAATTTTCATGCGAAATTGACTCGTGGTTGAATATTTTCAATCCACGTTCGGTTCCTTAAATCATCAGGCAACCCTCAATTGTCATGTAATCTCAAGGAATCAATTTCTCATCCCGAGTACAAAATCAAAAAGGAAATCGGTTTATCGTCGATTATCGTGAGTATCGAGGTCATGTGAATTCACCCTCAATCTAGTCCGTACTTCTCTATAATTGATTTATTTTCGTTCGCTAATTGATTTGTAAAGGCATGATATTGTCCTCTTCGATCCTTATGGTCAAAGGGTATATCCCGAATCAAATTCCCTAACCTTACTCATATCAATCCCTAATTACCCTTTTGAATAGATTAGTTACCCTTGAATGATTAATTTAAAGTAGTCGTGACTAACAGTGCATCAAGAAATAACATTTTTTATTAATCTCAAAATAGGTAAAAATTTCGGGACGTCACAATATCTCATCTAAGAAATAAATTGATAGAATGAGGCTCGTCTGAAATTTTGGATGAAATCTTCTTCTTTTTCCAAGAACATACGGACCGTTTAATATGGATGAATAATTAATCCGTGCAAACCTTCAAAGCGTAAGGTTTAGTAGCTAAGGATTTCCCAAAGTTTGATACTAGTTATTGATTTAACACATGGCTTATCTAAGTACCATCAATTAAGGTATTCTTTTTTCAATTAATCAATCTTCTGCTGGTGTATACCTACCTAAGATATTGCGTACGAGTATTAAAGGGTTTAAACTCTAAAGGGCATTTCAAAAGCTGTGTCATGTACTGTGGATAACTCATCGTCTAAGGGCAACTTGTGCAGGACGAGAATCTCTTCAAAATCAATGGACGACGGTTGATTCCATGATTTTTCGAGTGTTGTCTTGTTACCACTTTAAGTCAATTATTTTTGGTATTCTTTCCCTAGCACGTGCCATGTTTCTTCTTGTCTATTTCGACAATGGAGTCAAAAGCGATCCATTATACCTTCTCCTTTATAATAGGAGGCTCGGAATTGTTATGTTGTATAAAATTCATGTCCAAGAGTAGTGGAAATGAGAATATATGCTAGTCAGGTAAATTCCTAAAGTCGATCAAAGTCCAAAAGTAAAGGCTCATCTTTTGACTGAATTCCTTAAATGCGATCATGAGATATACCCTTCACCTTCAAGTTCCAAGAACATATCAGTTTGAACTCAGAAAATTCATTTGTGAACCAATGAACATACTCCAATTTAGTATTACTTTGAAAAGTTTTTTTTAAGATTTTTAGCCCAACAGATGTTTATAATCTAAGGTGCTCGATTATATTAATCATAAATAGATTTTTGTTTATGACAAGAAAACTCACCTTAAATTGGTAAGCCATGTAAAATATCCCATGAACCTTATGTAAATTCTGTGAGATGTTAGGTAAAACCGAAGTGGTGCGTAAGCAATACATTATTTGTAATATGCGCCGCATAGGCAATTTCTTTTTAACTACTAATGATCAATCGATTATGGTCAGTTTTACTTGATCGCCGTGATGTCTAGGCCACAATGCGAAGGTGGGGGGTGGGCAATGGCAGCCATGGGCGGAGGCGGAGGAGCTCCATTGGGAGAAGGAGGAAGAAGTGAAACGGAGGAAAATGAGTATAAAAGAATAAAGGAAAAGGAAAAAGCAAAGACAAGAAGACGAGTTTACACATCTCAGCAGTTGAAAATCCAATGTCCCCCATGTATCCTCTCAAAAAAAGAAAATACATGAAACTGCCCTAGTACTTTTAGATGATCTAACATTTTTGGATATTATTTTTCATTTTGAACTTGTAGGGTCCTAGGAGATTATTGCAAAGAAAAAATTATTGAAAATAGATAGAACTTGTGGGGTTTATGTTGACCTACAGACACTACGTGTTGTCAAGATCGTGCTATGCAGAAAATTTACGGATAATATTTTTCTCCATCCATAGGTAAAGAAGATTTACACAAACCATTCTTCTTATTGGTAGGTTACAAACATGGACATCATAGATTCAAGGAATTCCCAGTTTAATCTTCTCTTGCACATTCAAGATCTCATAGGATTACATGGCGAAGACTCTAAGAATGATAACGATCTTGTTATTCTTCTTTTTATTCCCAAGAGATAACGATTTTGAAGTGGGATCATTGATAACAAAACGACAAGGCAAAGGCAACAATATAGTGTAACTCTCAAGTTTAGAGGTACAGACCTCAGGAGTGTCAAAAGTTGGCACGGAGGGACACTTAAGTGCCAAAATCGGAGCAAAAGGGATCACTTAAGTGCCAATGGCGAGAAAATCCGACCAAATTGCCACGTGTCCATTTTCCGACGACTTCATTTGCTTGACGGAGCATTTTTTTCAAAAAAAAAAATTCCACGTGGCAATTTTAATAAAAAAAAAAAAAATTATCCACGTCGATTTTAAAAAAAATTAAAATCGATTTTATTAAAAAAAAAAAAAACATAAGGGGATCGGCGAGGGCTGTGCCGACGACGGTGGCGATGGCGAGGGCTGCACAGCCCTCGCCAATTTCCCCTCCCCCTTTTTTTTAAATTAATCAATTTTAAAATAATTTATTTTTTAAATTATTTAATATTATTTAATTAATAATTTTTAAAATCCACGTCAACGCAAAAACGATGTCGTTTTGCGCTGATTTTTCGTCATTTCAATTTCCGGCGAGCCACGTAGGCAAAAAATTTAATAAAAAATTGCCACGTAGGATTTCCTAGGGCGAGTTCGACGACGACAGCGGCACTTAAGTGATCCATTTTTTTGAAAAGTGGCACTTAAGTGTACCGTTTGTAAGTTTTTGCACTTACATGTCCCTCCGTGCCAACTTTTAGCACTCCCGCTGTACTTTCCCCCTCAAGTATATATGGTCCTTGCACATCAGGTTAGTTACTTTAGAAGGGAAATGTTAAAGCATATTCTCATTATAAATCATGAGTTCCTCTATTGATATTTTAACAGGAAGAAATACAATATCAATACATTAATTTATGATATTTTAACAGGAAGAAATACAATATCAATACATTAATTTATATATGGCGCTCATAATAACTTTTCAAAAGTATCAATTTTTTTGAAAAACAACTTTTTCAGTGCCATCATCAATTTGCTTGGCTGGAAAGTTCTATATGGATTTTTTTATTAATATTTTTAGCCATCGTGGCTTGCCGAAACATGTAGATGTTGAACCATGTCGTTTAACCAATTTTTTGCAAGTCACTTAAGTGCCAAATTTTTTGAAAAATAATTTTTCCAGTTTCAGAGAAAATTTGGCAGTGAAAAAAATTTCAAAAAATTCAGCACAAAAAAATCTTTTTTCAAAAAATTCGGCACTTACGTGATCCACAAAAAATTGGTTAAACGACATTAGGTGTCATGCCAGCTAAAATATTTAATTAATAAAGCCACATACTAATTTTGGCCAAAATATTTCGCCAAAGGCACTTAAGTAATCATTTTTCTTTGATTTTGACATTTAAGTGAGCCGGCGAAAAGTTGTGGTACCAAAGTGAGTGTTGTACATAAGTTAAGGCATGTACTTCACTCTATTTTAATATATTGAAAACTATATTGTAGATATTTATTTTGTTTAGATCCTCGTTGAACTTTACTTTCCCTGATATTACTTGGAGAGAATCTTATCCCCACAAGTTCTATCAGCCGAAAGCAAGTGATTCACCTTGGCATATGAGGTGGAATCGCATAAAGCATGGACACGAGGATCGGCCTCATCCTGCCTGACAAAATCTATACCAATCCCGAAGTCCGTATGCCAGCCTCCAAATGGATCACGCTTGCCGAGCAATCTAGCATTATCATGTGTGCACACGTAAGATCTAATGCGTCATCCATCATGCGATCAAAAAGAAAAGTTATTCCGTTAACTATTTTCTCCAGTAGAGTATGGGAATCAATACATCCAGAAGCAGTGAAATTCACTAATATAAATCCCACTCAAAACCACTACTGTTCATACGGTTTCCATATTTTGATCGGTTCTGTCCATGTTAAAAATATGTCTTCAAATTTTTACTCGTAAAACAAACATAAAACTCAATCTAGGTAGGTTAGTTTTTAATATGAGTAGGTGTCCTAATTTTAATAGGTTTCCCATAAAGGAGTTTCCTATTTTAGATATAAATCTTTCGTATATAAGAAGTGGGTCTTCTTCGTCAATTGCATTCAAGAGGAGCTTTTAGTGTTCAAGTTGACAAATCTTATGTTAAGATTTGTGAATTCCCTTGTGAGATTGAAAGACTATTTCGCGATCCAACTTGTGGGAGCTAAACATTACGTGATTTATTGGGTGTAATTGAAATTGAGAAACGCTGAAAATGTTTGACTGACATGAATCTAGTTCAGTTGTGTCATTTGGTCTTGTTAGCCGGGGAATTGACTTCCTCAACAAAAATCTTTTACCAAAGCGGCAGAACTTCGGTTTTATTGTTTGAGATGGGTTTTGTGTTGTTTCAAAAATGAATCGACTTTTTTCTACTCTACAAGTAAACAAAAATGCAAAGGAAACATGAGAGAAACTAAACACGATAAAGTAAACTTGCAATTTAAAAGTAAATGTGTGATAATATAATAAAATGAGAGGTTCTCGAGTGTTGAATTGGCAAAAGATCCTTAACATCTACTCCCTTTTGATTATTTATAGGAAGGTTTCTTGAATAACCGCTGCCAAGCGATTATTGCTTTGAATTTTTAACGGGTCTGGAAAATTTGACATCGGGGCGTTAATTGCTCTATTGTATCCTAAATTCTTGCCAATGCCGATACTTCAAAACCACTTTCGTTCTTATCGCATCCTTCTAAACAGTTTCCTGATACCACGCTCCTCGACATCTTCCTAGCCTGCTGTTTTACAGCCCATTATTCAAACATCCCCTGTTGATTGGGCCTGACTATCTCTATCCATTCCTAAAGCCCAATAGTCCCTTTCTTGGTGCCAACAAATGCCCAATAGTCACTATTCTTAATGATTATACCTGCCGATCTCATCTTTTTGGGTTTCTACAACGCGCCATTTCGATTCCCAATCGATTATTTACAGTCTAACACCTTTCGAGCCCCACACACATATCCTTCTCGAATCCTTCGCGACCCTTTTCTCACATAAGCTTTGCTCTGACTCTAGTCTTCGTTCCTTTTGATGCCATTAAAGCTCGCTTCCAAGATTTGATTTTTATCCTCCTCCTTTGTCGTTTTCACATATTCTTGGTCCTGCTCTAGTCCTACCATATCTCATTCATATGATCCTACCACCCTTCTTTCTTGTCTTGAATAACTGCAGTCTCCTGAGTATGCCGATAATGTCTATTTGTCATCTTAGAACTCACCAAAGGAAGTAGTTGAGGACATAGTTCTTAGGCCATATCTCCGAAGGTTGGTACCTCCTCCTTTTCTCTCTGAGTGTTTCCCTAGATATGTGGGAGAACCTCTTCCATTCTAGAGTGATCACCTCGTAGAATATGTCTGGAGTCCCGCATCTCAAAATTAGGCCTTTCTACCCCTTTAATCGGGTTTTTATAGATTGGTACTACAGACTCCAGTCTTTCCACCACAAGATTTAGCATAGGGCACAGATTGATAAGGCTCTTGAATTATGTACCTTTGATTGGAAGCTCAATCATAAACTTCTAGGAAGTCTTGCAAACTTTTGGTCTCCATCAATCAACTACTTCTTTCTCCGATCAGGACCTATGTAAATGACTTTGTTAGATGTCTATGCCATCACCGGCCTAAGTCTGCGTAGCTCATGCTCACCAATGCATAGATCTCTGTCGTCATAGGCCCGGAGGAACGCACGGAAGGCCCACCAAGCTGGCGATGTCGCTCCAAGCTTTCTAAAAGCCCTAGTGAGCTCCCTCCAGTTGAGTCGCCTGTGTCCGTTGACGTCGAATTGCCGAAAGAACTCCTTCAAGTTTTGTTTCGTCTCAACCTTCACATTTCAATTTCAGTGACTCATACCTAACCCAATCAAAATTACTAAAACACATTCATATTTAAAAGCAATAACTTTTATGCTATAACGTAGTGTAAAATATTAAAAAAAAATTAGTCGTTTTATAAAGTTTCAACTGTTTGCAACCTTTTTTTTTGGCAAATTTTCAAATTTCGTAGTGATGTGACATCCCCTAAAATCGATAAGCCAATAAATATGGCATAAGAATATTAGGAGTGCCAATATTTTTACATGATACTTACTTGAGTACCAAAACTTTTTTTTTTTTTGGTTTACTTGATTGCTACAACAAAGAAAAATCAATCACTTGAGTAATGTCCTACGTGGAATTTTTTTTAAAAAAAAAATTTTTATTTGTATTTTGTTTTCTTTTTGTTTCTTCCTTTAAGGCCAACAAGGGTCATTGGCAACCCTTGCCAACCACGACCACCTCACCCTCAGCCATGAAGGCTTTGGGTGAGGCCGTGACAACCCTCACCCGCTCTAGGTAGTGTCACCTACGACCGCCCAAAGCTAGACGCCACCCAAAGCAAGCAACGACCATAGCAACCCCGCCAGCAGCTAAAGAGCCTCGACGGCCTCGCCTAGGGCCTTTAGGCGGCTGCAATCGACAAGGGTCACCGAAAATCCTCGCTGGCCCTTAAATAAAAAATTCAAAATTCAAAATTCAAAATTTCAAAAAATATTTAATAATAAATTATTTAAAATTATTTAAAAAATACTAAAATTATTTAAAAATTATTCTAGTTGCCACATTGGACAACCGGCAACTACGTTAGCTTTTCCGGTGGAGCAAATTGGAAGTGGTACTCAAGTAATCAATTTTTTAAATTTATGGCACTTAAGTGAGCTAAAAAAGATTTTTAACACTCAAGTAAGTGTCGTATGAAAGTATTAACACTTGTCTTCACCCTAATAAATTTTTATAGGTAAAATCATATGCTAGTTTTCACAATTTTCTAAATTTAAATAAGAAGAAGAAGATCATAAGTAGGAAATAAAACTGAAAATAAGTTGCCCCAGCCGAAACCCTCGACTTGGACATAAAGACAAGTGAAGCAAGACTACTAGTGGGTCGGGCTTCAGACCCATTAAAAACCAAATCCAAATCAACCCAATTAGAAATATTTAACTATCCCATATGTGACCAATCCATAATATATGGATCAATAAATGGGCTTTCAATCTATTTTAACACCTTTCTTGCCTAATTAACATGCATTCGACCTTGTCATTCTACTTAGGGTGAGTTTAATTCAACTTTGGAAATGGCTTTTAGGTGTAATGCAAATGCCGAAAATCAAAGCCCTCTAGGGACATTCAAATTACATTTGGTAAAAACTCTATACAAATTGACTTGGGAATTTCAAGTAGTATTTGGCAAAAAAGAAAAAAACTACAGTGGGCTTTGGTTGCATTTTTTGTATTTTTTATTTTTAAAAAAAAAAAAACTCGAACTTTTCATCGGAGCCAACAAAGGGCTTAAGCCATCGATGAGCCAGATCTAGCATTGGTAGTTGTTGATTGAGGTTGCCTGACCTTGGGCACGCGGCTCTCGTGACCTCGAGTGACCACCACCTAAAGTTGTACGACCTCAAGTGATCGCCACCTGCACTTGAGAGGTGTCAAATGGGTGGACGGGTCGGGTTTGGGTCGGGTCGAAAATAGTCCACCCACATTGACCCATTTAACCCGTTTTGGCCCATTTTCACGCAATGTAAATTGATGACCCATACCCGACCCGACCCATACCCAACCCATACCCGACCCATATTATCAACACATTGAGAAAAATAATTTTTTTTTAAAAATCGATTTTTTAATTATTGTTGATCACCCTAGAGCAAAGAAGATGTACAATAACAAGGATGAACGAAACCGGAAAACTATGGAATTAATGAGGGTTGTTTTGGAAAAAGAAAATTACTTAACCCTAGTTTTAGCCTTTTGAGAAATGCGGAAAGCTAGTGTAGATCTACATTGAGCTTTCAAACTTCCCAAAGCTAACATTTGGCTAAAAGCCGCTTGAGAAGGCTTGTCAAATACCCCAACATATCTTCCAATAGACTTTTGAAGCTAAAAGTCCATTCATAAAATCGAACCAAATGCACCCTTAAATGGAAAGAATGAAGGAAAAAAAAAACCTAGCCGTTCTACACGCCTCATCACTGGACTGTCGTTTAGCTTCACATTATGTAGGGGTGACGATACCAAAACCTCTCCTCCCTCTCCCTCTCCCTCTCCCTCCCTTTTCTCCATAGTACAGGGCCGACAGCCAGGGCTGCACCGTCGACGATGGAGTCTCCGAAACCCTACGCCTCCCAAAACCCTCTCCTCTCCTTCTCCACCTTCATCCACCAGCAGTGCCTCCGCTTCGGCTCCGAGCTCTCCACCCGTCTCGACGAGACCAAGCGCCTCGCCGGAACCCTAGCCGCGAACTTCCCTTCGCCCCCGCCGCCGGCGACCAGGCGCCTCCTCCGCTCCTTCCCCACTCCCCCTCCTCCTCCTCCACCGCCGTTCGCGTCCCTCGCGCAGGCCAAGGCCGCCTCGTCCCCGGCCTCCGGCGTCGCCAGGACCCTCGCCGGCACGGCCGTGTATACCGTCAGCAACTCGAACAACGAGTTCGTGCTCATCTCTGATCCTGATGGGACCAAATCGATAGGACTTCTTTGCTTTCGGCAGGAGGATGCGGAGTCGTTTCTGGCCCAAGTTAGTTGTGCTCTGTTGTTCAGTTCGCTTTCTATCTGGTATGCCGATGATGAAACAGAGGAGTAGTTAGGTTCAGGAAATTGATCGAAGCTTTGAAATGATGGCCTAGCGTTGTCTTCTGTTACTTGCGAATTTTTATATTTGGCTTCTCTTTGATGCATTTGCTCAAATTGAGTGAGTTCTACCGAAATTCCAGGTTCGGTTGCGGAGAAGAGAACTGAAGGGCCAGGCTCGGGTTGTTCCCATCACTCTTGACCAGGTGATTATTCCTTCATTATCTAGATCATTGAATTTGCTGTTTCTGTGCATGATTATTTGCTTATTCTGTGGATGATTATTGGCTTCGCATTTTTGTTCAAAAAATGCTCCTATTAAAACGGGCTTATTGCTTGAAACTTGAATATGTTACTGTATTGTTTATCTGTGAATAGGGAATTGTGTAATTCACCTGCCAAATGAATTCAGTGTAGTAGCTTTTTTCATTCCCCCTTTTTTTGGTTTTCCGCAAGGTAAACAAGAATTCCCATTGAGAACAAACAAATGACATAGGTAGCTTGATCATACTATGAACAAAGTACAGCATAGAGTTCAACTCCAGTGAAGAGACCTGTATATCCAAAGATCTCAAAATAGCTTTAGGCCTGTCTTTGACATGTAATGTAATGATTAATAATGAGGAACAGCTTTGTTGATTATTTGTTTTTTTCATTCTCGAATATGTGGCTATGAAGCTATTTTGTGAGTAGCTGCATTTTTCATGGTTGTATGACAAGTACTGTTTGCCACTCTGGAATGCATAAGTGCTGCTTGTTCATACCAAAAGTGCATTTAGCAAAAAGGGAAACTGGGATCACGATCAAAATAGTCAAATACTCATATCTCTATGTGACTTGAATAAATCGGTATCACAAGAGCATATTTTTGGTGCGGTCCCACCTAACTAGGCAAATAAACTTGCGGATTGAGATTTCCTTAAACAGCGCTAGTCCGACCATGCAGATGCCACGCCCACACACATGTATACATACATGTATACATATTAAATGTATACCTATCTGTATGAACACAATGAATGGATGATGATCTTGGTTTTTTGTTCACCAATGCCAGCCAGACATTCTAGAGTTGCTTTCTTTTTATTTGCATTATCTACAGACAGGCACATTTGAAATATCAATCCAAATCTGACGAGGACAAAGCTTTTAAGAATGTCTGAAACCCCTGTGGCCCCCTGTGGAAAGTTTTGCAGACACTGATTGAGGCTTAAGACATTTAATGGTTGTACGTTCAATTTTATATCTGCTGATTCTACTTAATCAGTCTTTCCTTTACATATGTACTGCCTGGTTATTAGTGTTCTCACAGGGAAAATTTATTGTTAGTGGCTGCCCTATTGTAGCACATCTTTATTGGGCTGATCCGACTGTAGTTACAATTTTTTACTAGAATATAATTGAAGAATTATTAATTGTAACTCGGTATTTGCTTTGCTGTGAGCCATGATGTAGATGTCAACAACTGTAGATTGATTATTAACTGCTAGAACGGTATCTTTTTTTTTTTTTTTTTACTATAGATGATTAAGCTCAGTTTTCAAACGACGCCATTAATTTTGTGCTACATGTTTACCTCACCGCATAAGGCTCCAATTTTATCTCTCTTGATAAGCATCATGATATATGTGGATAGTAGATTGAAAATTTTGACTCTCTCTCTCTCTCTGCACTCAAGGGTACTTGTGGTGATGAAGCCAATAACTGCTTTTCTAGTGCGGCTGCTGCATCTATCTAATTGATCAATTTTAACTCTTTTTGTTACAGACACATGCTTTGGCATGCTTTTTCAAATGTTTTTCTTTACCTTGGTCGACTTGTAGGTATACATGCTAAAGGTGGAAGGAATTGCTTTCCGGTTTATGCCTGATCCAGTGCAAATAAAGAATGCATTAGAGGTCAGTGGCAAATTCAATTCGGTTCAACTTGTTTGTACAATTTACCTTCCAACAATTGCACTAAATCATGTGTTTATGTGCTCTGAAGTGGGGATCTTATATAAAATTCCTTAGAATATTGACTAGAATATGTTAGGCTTTTGAGCACCACTTTTGACATTTGGCTACTTACTGGAGAAAATGGCCTGGCAATGGGCACTTTGAAAGTTAAGAGCCCAAACTAGCCTTAGCCCTTAGCTCTTCCCTTGAGCCTCTTCTTAAAGCGAACAAAAGTAGTGCAGGATTTTGTTATACAAAATTATGTTATTGTCTATCCGTTAAAAAAAAATTGTTAAAGATACTATTGGCAATAAATATCTGATGTGCTGACTATAATCTCAATTTTATTGGCAGATGAAAGCAACTAATACAAAAAATGGGTTTGATGGAGTCCCAGTTTTCCAGGTACGCTAATTGCAGCCCTTTATCTGTTGGTTCTGATGCCTTTTATAAGCTTGATATGTCTACACAGAGATCTGCTAGCAACATATGCCATTAAAGTGTTTGGAGAATAGGTAGCTTTTTAAGGTATAGTTGAGTTTGGTTGAAGGCAACTTGAATTATTTAATACTCACGAGCCTGTGAAGAGAATTGTACTTATGGGGGAACAAGTATTAGCCTGAAGTAATGATGCAATCTTAGAGTCATGAATATTTGAAACTATCTTTCTAGGAAAATCAATGTTTATTTTGTGTAAAAAGAGTAGATTCCAGATGATCTTAAGAAGCCATACCTTCTGGCCTCTAGTTCAACACTGCCTGTGGGAAATAACATGGAGATATTTGGCCTTTCAAGGACTATGCCTAAAACTGCCATTGCATGACTGGGGTGCACGTTGGCACATAAGTAAATGTGAATTTAGAGTTAGTTATTGGTAGTGCCTTTGCTCATCTTTTTGTGATCTGCAGTCTGATCTTTTGGTTGTCAAGAAAAAGAACAGACGTTTCTGCCCGATATATTTTCGGAAGGTTAGTTTGACATGTCCTCTCTTGACCATGTTATTCTTTTCTTAGTACAAGGACTTTGGTTGTCACAGTTATGCATGACATGGTGATGCAGGAAGATATTGAAAAGGAATTGTCAATGGTCTCCAGGGCATCAAGAGGAGCAGGTTTATCTCAGCATATCATGGTATAACTGACTAAGCATTTCTAACTTACTCTAGCTTTTCCCATACTTTCCTTAGTTGTTGTGATTCTATGAATGTCGTAAACCTATAAAAGGAGATTGCTTTTGTGGAAGAAGCTCTAGGTGGTTTAGATCTCGATTAGATCATTTTCAGGAGTGCACTGGTTTGTCAAATTGTTGGCCGATACTTCCACGCAATAGTCATTAACTGTTATTTTCTACAAGCATGCTTTCTTCCGTGACTTTATCTATATTAAAGATTTTTAACAAGTTGTGGCTGACAACGTGAAAATGGAGATGTATATATGAAGTGTTCTGCTAATTGTGTTAGTGCTGGCATGCACCTTGCATGTTAGTGCTGGCATGCACCTTGCATAACTTGTAGATGTTACTCATGATTGTGACACTTAGATTGGTGAAAAGCTTGGGAATAACTGTTGTTTTAGTGGATATGCTGAACTGTTTGTTATTCATCAATACGTTGGAGTCATCGACTCAGCATCTGTTGAAGGTGCAAGATGGTAATCACTAAAGCGATTATTTCAGCGCCATTATGATCAAGGAAGCATTGCCACACTGCAAGTGATCAGAGATGTTGGAGTGTTGCTTTTGATTGCTCATGAGTCATGACTGATTTTGTTTGCTACCCCAGAGAGAGCTTGCCGATTGCTTTCCTCCTGACGTATTTTTTTAGTTTGTTCTTATTTTGTTTACTATACTCTTTGACAGGTTGGAAGTCTAGAAGATGTTATCAGAAAAATGGAGGTAGAATGCTGGTTACTTGATTACTTCGATAAATGCATGCTTGAAATGAAAAACTGATGGGATTTAATTGGAAGAGTGTTTTAAATGATGCAGATGAGTGAGAAAAACTCAGGATGGGAAGATCTGATTTTTATTCCACCAGGAAAAAGCCATTCTCAACACATCCAAGAAGTGGTGAAATCATAGTGATTATGCGCATTCCTTCTACCGACCATATTAGGGATCTGGAAGCAGACATTTTTTGTTGTTCCCGGACTCCCTTTTAAGCAGGTTAATGATTAGCTCTCTCTCTCTCTCTCTCTCTCTCTCTATAACACATCTCATACACATGTTCCTTCGTTAACATTCAGATGGACTGGACTCCACCAAGGCTAATTAGCGCTGGAAATCATCGCTTGGAGAATGATCAAAGAGCAGTCTAGGTAAAATGTGAACTGCCAAAAAATGTCGATACATGTGGGGGTACTGTAAAATGGAACTTGTGCAATGCCTGTGAAAAATTTGTTGGAGTTTTTTCTGCTCACCCCATTTATGATCTCTATAGCGGTGCTGTCTACACTTTTTTGCCAACAATATCCTCAAACCTCTGCTATACCCCCCCTGATTCGATACAATGTGCTTTTGGATGAATTTCTGCAATTTCTAGCGTTGGCACTTAATATGAAAGTATAGTTGTCGTTGAAAAATTATAACTAATGAATAGTAATAGTCACAAATGAAACTCTCTTTCTTTCTTTTTCCGTTTTTAAATTATATACGGCCAAACAGGGAAGGTTAACATCGTAATTTTTTATGTTGCTGGATCTTCATACCATGGAGAGAATACATGAGCTTGTGCCGTCGGTCACGGCCATCAATAGCATGAGGGGACACCTCACCAAGCAAAAAATCTTTCATTTTTTAACAGAATCTATAGCTGCCGACAGTTAAGACGCCGCTGTGAAGATAATCAAGAATGTTCAACTAAATTCGAATGGATACAATTTTGCATGATTTACAAAATGAAATCCTTGTTTTTGTTTCCTCTAAAAGAATTTATGTAAATATGTTTTTGTAGATTTTGAGAAGTTTGAAATTGGGACAAGCATTTCCAATCAAAGAAAATACTTGCTATCTAAATCAGGAAGATGGTTCCATTAGCCAAATTTCACAATGTTCCATGTCATATGACATCAAAGAACGTCAATTGAAGCTTGCAGCTTCGATAAATCTCTCTCTCTCTCCAACTTTTACAGTGCATTTTCTTTGTTTCTTATTTGATAAATCATGTTTTCATTTCTAGTCAGTGATTTTCCCCCTCATAACTTTATTTCATGGCGCTTTAATGACGAGACGTTTGTCAAATTGTCAAAGTAAATTGTACTTACCGCTTCACTTATTTTAAATCTGGAGAAAGAGAATGAAGAAATTGAATACTTTTGCACATGTTTATGTTCATAACTACTAGACTTTGCCACTTCTTTCTATCATATTTGATTTTTAAAAAATATTTGATTTGAAATCGGTCAATCTTTTATCATTCACTCGATGTTCACCATGCCAACAATTGGGAATTCATAGCTTCATATTTCGATTTATAATCTGTAATTTCCTTTATCAAACTTAATAACATAACATAATCTTTCCTCAGGGAAAATATTTTCAGAAGTAAAATCCAAACATTTGGAAAACTTCTTCCTAATCATTATCATGCTCTAGATAGAAAATGAACTTCGTATATAATCATTTCTTTTAATATATTATTTTTCATGAAACAAAAACATCATATGTTAGAATTTTTACGACACTCTACTTCATTATGTACAAAGCAAAACAAGGTTGTTTGGATTATAATCATCATACAATTCTCATGTTTGATTCTTTCTAAGAACTGGGGTGGAGAGAAGATGTTGGTACCTTTCCACCTTTGAACTCAAAATTTCTTCAAATGAAATGAAATTAAATTGAAATTATATCGTTGTCATTATACATTATCAATAAAGAAAAGAAGTAAAAAGAAAAAGCAACGCTTCTCCTGTGACGCGCCAGGTAGGGGTCGAACCTACGACTTTCTGCTTAGGAAACAGACGCTCTATCCACTGAGCTACAGGCGCTGATGATGGCTTCTAGCATAGAAATTTTTATTATATTGTTTTTTTCTTGCATCGTAAATGCCACATCTACACTTCTCTATATTGTTTCGGCATGATTGAGAAATTTTCGTGATCATCAAAATCTATTGCTTCTCCAGTTTGATCACACGATTCAATTCTCTATAGGAATTCATGGTACTGGATTCACATAGCAATTATTAAACTTTAAGTGATACGTTGTTTGATAAGAAAAAAATACGCAAGATGCATCAACACAAGCTTATGAAGTAGATATGTAAAGTCGAGGCACTCTCAAAAAAATCTCAAGGTGCATGTTCATTCAAACGATGTACTGACAACAAAACAAGTACCTCGTCATAATTAATCACATGCATCAAAGTTAAACAATTCCTCGCCATAATAGCTTATATAGAGAAAATTGTCCAAAAAATCTTAAATTTATTGCACTTTTTTGCTAATTCAATTATTTATCTTTCAATTTTGCCAATTGAGTTCTAAATTTTTTTCATTTTTTGCCAATTGAGTCCATCCAATCAATTTTAACCAAAATTCGCACACATGGATGCCAACTCTTTTACATGGCATGGTTGATACTAATATGGACATTTTTTAATATTTTTTTGAAATTTCTCTTTGGATTTTTTCTTCTTTTTTTCTTTTTCTTTCTTTTTTTTTTCCTTTGGTTTTGGAGTAAGGGCCGACAAGGGTTGTCGGTCGACCCTTCCTAGCGAGGGGCACAACGCAATTGCCTAGCCAGATCTAGCAAGGGCATCACGACCCTTTCCAATTCTACGCAAGGGTTCGTGTGCCCTTACTTTGGCTAGCAAGGGGTGCAACACCCTCACCCAAAGCTAGGAAAGATTGGTCGGCAACTCTCATTGGCCCTTACTTCAAAAATTGGAAAAAAAAATCATAACATTTTCAAAAATTTATTAAAATATTATTAAAAATATCTACATTATCATCAGCCATCCACTTCAACAATTTTCAATCAATTTTTGCTAGATGGACTCAACTAACAAAAGTTAAAAATGTTTAAAACTCAATTGGTAAAATTGAAATGTTTGAGATTAAAATAATAAAAGTGCAATAAATTCAAGACTTTTTAGACAATTTTCCCACTTATATACTATCACTTCACGGAAATACCCATGAAGTCCCCTCACATCATCTAATCCCAAGGCCATGGTGAAGAAATCCAACTAATTTAGGCTGTGTTTGCTTCATGTAAAATAAATTATTTGAAAAATATTTTCCTAAAATTTATCATATAAACCATCTACAAAAATGAATAAATAAAAAAATTTTCATCCTTCACAATAATGTTTAGACATGGATTATTGTTGTTAATGAAAATATTTTTCATTAACTAATTATTTCAAGTGATATAAACTATTATTCTTTAAAAAAAATTCTAAATTATTCATTATCCGCGAAACAAACAGTAAACCTTCTCCAGTATTGGTGATGAACCTACGAATTATAACTTGAGTCATCTTTGGTCTTTTCTTTCCTTGGGTGATGATATACTTAATCAGCCTATGCAAAACGGAATGATATAAAATCATTGAAAATTCGTTACCGTTGCCTATGTTAATCTAATCCCTTTTGGCTGACAAACTGTGGTCAAAACATCAAGGTTGGTCTTCTTGGATTCTTTCTCCTCGCGTGAAAGAAAGGACTGATCTACATGCAACCAAATCGCTCCATTTTCCTACATAAGATACATAACGACAAAAATAAAAACAGAAAACAGAAGAAAAAACAACTAAAATAAAAAGCCAAAATCTTGAGGTAGAGAGAGAGTCAGAGCGTACAGATAGATCTTTGTCTGTGGGAGAAGGGTGGAGCTTCACCGTTATTTTCTCTTTCTAATTTAAGCATCCGCTTGGAATGTCACCCCTATACATGGTCTGTGATGAACCCGTTTTCCATTCTTTCATTTCATTCTTTTTGAATTCTCGCAAGAGATTCTTGATGCCCATTTTGCTGGCTGGTTTTCTTGTTTCTTCCTCAATTTTGGGTATGTTCTTCTGCCCTCTCTCTATTCATGTAATTTGGAGTTCCACATTGCCTTTCAATGAGGAGCTGTTGCTGGATTGTTGGATTATTGCCCCTGAAGAACAGAATTGGACTTTTCTCGGTTAATTTGAATTGGATACGAGTTCTTATTTGTGTAGTTAGTTTTGGAAACCAGATTCCGGGTGAGGCCAATTCCTGAATTCAATCATTTTTGCGTGATTTCGGGAAAGTATGTCATGCCAATCTTTCTAGCTTAAAGGTGCTTGTGGTCATGAATGTTGTTTGCCATGGAAATCAAAATTATCATGATGGAGCTTGGTGTGGTTCTTCTGGTTGAATGAAGTCACTCCAATTGTTTTACTTCCATTGTTCATCTTTCTGAAACTGCTCTGATGGAAATTTCTCCAAATGCCTGTGAAGTTTGGATTTTAATGCATTTCATATCTGCCTCATTATATTTTGCCAAACATTTGCAGTGATAGTTGACCCAAAAAAAGAAAAATTTGCAGCGATAGGGTTCAAAAGGAAGGAAAATACAGTCATTTGTTTTCAAGAATTTGGTCAATTTGACATGTTTAGGATAAAGGATCTCTTGGGCTGTTGAGTTTGTGCCGCTAATCAATGAGCATAAACTGACAAATAGCTTTAATACAACTTTTCCTGGGAGACCAATCATTTGGACTTTCCAGGACTCGTCTGAGATTAATCATTATCATTGTGCACATTCCACATCTGCCCCCATTTAATCTTTGCCTGACCATATATTGATTCTTGCCTAACAATTTCAACTGCTGGTTCCATGTGATCCAATTGGCACATTCTCCCACAAGACTACTCTGTTTGAATGGAAGATGTGAAAGTCGCCAGCAAGATGCCTTCAGCTAAGGCCGAGCCCTATCCATCCACCAAGAATGACCTTTTAGGCACTGAAGAACAAGGGGAACCAAATGCGAAGAGGAAAGTGGAATCTGACCCTAATATGCCGACATTGGAAAATGTTGAGAAGCTTATGGTCTGCGATGCTTCAGATGACAATACCTTAAGACATAGTCACCATCCACCAAGCGGCTCTGCTTCAAGCTCTCCAGTTAAAGCTGATGAAGCAAAACTTGACCAGGAAGGCATCTTTGTTGAAGCTAGAACAACCGATGGTGCACAAACTGGTTTTGATGGCACTCCACAGGACCTCATCATGAAAGGAGATGAAATTCATCCAATAAATGGAATTAAGCCTGATGATCCTCGTGCAGGTGCAGAGGATCCTAATACTGGAGAAGTAACAGATCCCTCTAATGGAGAAAAATCATCGAACCGCAACTTAATGAGACTCGACTCCATTCCAGTTCTCAACTTGAGAATAAACCCTACTTTTGAAATGGAAGGATCTGAAGGAGAACACCATTTGGTAGCTTCCAATGATGTCTCTTTTCCCACTCAGGATGTGAGGAGCGCCATTGGTGACACATCAGAATATGTCAATTCTTCGGAAAATGTTACGGAAGTCGAAGAAGGCAGAGGCCTTATTGACACGGCTGCTCCATTTGAATCGGTGAAAGAAGCAGTTTCCAAGTTTGGAGGAATTCACGACTGGAAAGCTCACAAGATCAAAGCTGTGGAGGTACTTGAAACTTTAGCATGATTGTAGAGCTCCTCATTTTCATCCTTCATATGAGTATAGTTGCTTCCTTCCTCTCAATTATTTTCTTGGCCATGTGAGATATCTGTGGTGGGACTTTCTATGTCGAAACTTCACATGGATTAGCTCCTTATATGATGGCACAGAGATGGTCTGCGGCATTCTGTCCTTATCTAGATTCTTTTTCAGAGGAGAAGATTTGTACAATTAGTTTCCATGCAAATACAATTTGTGTCTGTTAGCTTCAAGAGGGCCGTGTCTTCTTTTTCTTTTCTATTTTTTGTTCTCTAATACTCTCATAGATAATTGGACTGCATTCACTGGAGCATCATTTAAATCTACAGCTGCAATAATTGCCACCATTTAATTGCGGTGCAGAGACGCCAGTTTGTTGAAGAAGAACTCGAGAAGACACAGGAGGAGATCCCCATATACAGGAAACGGTCAGAACTTGCTGAGGAGGAAAAACTGCATGTCCTAACAGAGCTAGACAACAATAAGAGACTCGTTGAAGAGTTAAAGCTCAACCTGGAGAGGGCACAAACAGAAGAGTATCAGGCGAGGCAAGACTCCGAGCTTTCCTTGCTCAGGGTTGAAGAGATGGAACAAGGGATTGCCGAGGATGCTAGTTATGCGGCCAAGGCACAACTGGAAGTAGCTAAAGCTAGACAGACAGCTGCAGTTTCAGAGCTACAATCTGTGAGGGAAGACTTAGAAGCCCTCACCAAGGAATATAGTTCTTTAATAGAGGAGAGAGATATAGCCGTAAAGAAAGCTGAAGAGGCGGTTCTCATGTCGAAGGAAGTGGAGAAGATGGTGGAGGATCTTACTATTGAGCTAATTACCACAAAGGAGTCCTTGGAGTCCGCACAAGCTGCCCATCTAGAGGCGGAGGAACAACACATAGGAGCCGCAATGGCCAAAGAACAAGATTGTCTTAGTTGGGAGAGAGGACTACAAGAGGCAGAACAGGAACTCCAGAATCTGAGCCATCAAGTTCAGACAGCTGAAGACCTTAAGTCAAAGCTCAACGTTGCCTCGGCCTTTCTCTTGGATTTAAAAGCTGAACTGGCTGCATACATGGAGTCGATATTGAAGCAACAAATGGAAGCAGAGGCAAAAGGAGATTTGGCGGAGGGGGACAATGGAACTCATGCCAATTGGCAAGCTGCGGTTGCTTCTGCAGAGAAAGAACTTGAAGAGGTGAAGCTTAACATGGAGAAAGCTATTGCGGAAGTGAACTGCTTGAAGGTCGCTGCTGCGGCATTGGAATCGGAGGTGGAAAGTGAAAAATCGGATCTTGCAAACATTAGACAGAGAGAAGAAATGGCAGCAGTGGCTGTTGCATCCCTCAAGGCAGAGTTGGACCGAACCAGGTCAGAAATATCTGAACTCAAGGAAAAAGAGGAGAAAGCCCAAGAGAAGATGGTGGAGCTCCCCAAGCAATTACAGAAAGCAGCACAAGAGGCTGATCAGGCCAAGTGGCTCGCTCAGCTGGCTCATGAAGAGAAGAACAAGGCCAAGGAAGAGGCAGAGCTAGCGAAAGCTGGGGCAACAACGACGGAAAGCCGATTACAAGCTGTTCTGAAAGAGATTGAGGCTGCCAAAGCTTCAGAGAAATTGGCACTATCTGCCATTAAAGCATTGCAAGAGAGCGAATTGGCTCAGAGTAGCGACGGTGTGGATGAGTCCCCAAGAATAACAGTTTCTCTTGAGGAGTACTATGAACTCAGCAGACGGGCACACGAAGCAGAGGAGCTGGCGAACATGAGAGTGGCAGCTGCTATTTCACAAATCGAGGTGGCCAAGGAGTCAGAAATGCAAAGCTTGGAGAGGTTGGAAGAAGTGAATGATGAGAAGACTAAGAGGAAGGAAGTGTTACGAGACGCTATGGACAAGGCCGAGAAGGCCCAGGAAGGAAAGTTGAGCATAGAACAGGAATTGAGGAAGTGGAGGGCCGAACATGAAAATCGACGCAAGGGAAATGAACCAAATCAAGGAGTATCAACGACTACAAATGGTTTCGAAGAGACAAGAGAGTCCAGTAACTTCATAAGGATACCTGAACCAGCTGTTCACGCCAACTACATGCCAAGTTCATCGCCATATGTGCATGGGAGCAACACCGAGCCTGAATCTTCCCCCGAAGTAAAGGCTGTCAAGAAAAAGAAGAGATCGCTCTTTCCACGATTACTACTGTTTTTGGGAAGAAGAAAGGCACACTCGTCCAAGTTATCATAATACTCTGTTACATCTTTTCTTTTTGTAACTTTCAGTTCAGGCGGGCAATTTTACTTGGGAGACCTCTTAAGAGTGTAGATGTTACTACATATAACGGTAAATAGATATACCTTGGCCTCCACAGGACTTAATTGCAACAGGTGGTTGTGTTGTAATAAGCAATCAGATTATATCTGATATCTTGTTGGCAAAAGAGAAGCATACCACAGTTTTAGTTGTGCCTATATTGTGATTTGGCACCAATTGAATTTGTGAATTGCTGGAATCAGTTTCTCAGGAGTCTTAGCCTGCTGAGTCAAATTGGTCATATCTCGTTCACATTGCTTGACTGGATAGGGCATAAAAATAAAATTTTGTCTCGCATGACTAGAATAAATCTGGCAATGGCTTTGGCACATTTGAAATTATCCTTATTGGATCTTCTCACTGGAGACAAACTTAAATTGATTCATTGTCTGACTCATGTACGGGTTTCTCATGTGATGGGTAGGGTTCTGTTTGTTTCTGTTTAGAGAGCACTTTCATCAAGTAGATCTCTTGCGAAAGCACAAACGTCTTGGGACGCCAAAGAAAAAACAATGCCAAATAGGGCTCGTTCATTAATTTCTTATTGGCAAACTAATTGCTAGTAAAACTTACTATTGTCCAAAAACCTCTGAGGGGGACAGAAACAAGATAAACAACTAGAAGAGGCAACCACAAGTAACATCAAGAGAACTTATGCTAATGAAATAGCGGTTCCTTATCATCTTTAATTCCACCACTAACACTAACAAAGTGCAGTACTGCCATGACTTCCACAATGATATATTGTTGCAGTCAAACAGCTACAGTATATGGAGCATGATGCATTGAAAGTAAAGAACCTTCAGCAAATCACCTACTGAATCACATAACGTAGTACATTTTTAAACCTAGTGACAAAAAGATAAAAAAAAATAGAGAATAAAAAAGAGTCGACACCTTGACTTATCAGCGACGACTGGATATGCTAAATGAGCTGACTTTTAACGGAGTTGCAATGACCAGGGGAGCCTCGGGGGAGTCTGTGACTGCAAACTTGTCATGCATAAAACGACTGTCCACTATGGACTCATCTTTAGGGACTATTTTATAGCAATAGCAGCTCTTCAGGCCTTCTTGGTTACGATAACACTCATGAGAGCCATTTTTCACCTGTTGGAAGTTCCATATCACGCTAAATTTCCCCACGGTGGCAACCAGATGACGCTCCTGCTTCCCATTCTCTGTGACCTGGCCATTTTTTATATAAAACGTTGTGGTTAGAGCAATCAGTCCTTTTATAGGCATTACCAAGTAGCAAATAACTCACTGAGATAACTATCTCTTCTGTGTGATGCTTACAATAAGAGCCAGATTTCTTACACCATGTTGTTGGCACAAGCAAGAAAAATGACTTGTATTTCGGGAAAGGAAAAAAAAAGGAAAGGAGAGATGCATTCTGCATGACTTGATAATGCACAAGTAACAGCCTGAAGAGTTCTAAGAGAATGAAAACTAACATCTCCAACTTGGAAACATCAGTTTAAAATCTTGGCAATGGGATCGCACTTTATCATTTGTCTGATGAATGAGCAGAAGCAGAGATGCTGTTCAGTTGTACCATGAAATTCATGAAACTATTCATGATTTTGAAGAATACCGACTCAAAGGCTTCTTAATGGAGTCTTCCATTAAAATCACTCATACCATAGTAAGCTATGAAAGAAACTAAAGTATTTAGTGGCTGCAGCCAAACCAAATTTGGATCAAAATTTTGCGGATGAAACAGCAAGCCTGAGGTACTGGCTACTTCATAGAGATTATCATTGTCATCTTGCGGCATTCTAATGGCAACCCTTCAATATAACATATCCATTCACACAATATCCAAAATCAATGGAAATCTAGCATTGAATATTCATGAAAATCTTTAACAAGAGAAAATCTTTAAGAATAATGCATGTACTTCATGAGAAGAATAGGAGATCTTCAATCTTAGAAGCCTCTGAAGATGTGCCAGATGTGAGCACTTACTAGAGTGGTTATATTTCTGGTCAATACTAAACCTCCGATTCTTCCATTTAAGCCCTACCAAAATTTCTAAACAAACAACCACAAGGTTCAATGAAACTGTCTAAATTAATCTATCTCATTAAGATGCATAAGCTAGGAAATTCAAATAGACCCATCTGCATTCACCACATCTGAATACAACAAACAATCAGCTAGATTTTCATAATGTGGATATTGTCTCAAAAAGGACAATCATGATACTGCTTTGAGTTAGCCTAAAACAGCATGAACTCAAACCTTAAAAGTCCAACCCAAATTACTAGACTGTAAGCATCTAATATGTCAACGTGTACCGGCATCAAAATTAAAAACTTAAAAATGGACGCATATACCATAATCATGGAAGCATTAATATGAGTCCTAGGAACTGGCATAATGTTGATCCACAAATTATCAATCAAAGATTGCAAAAACTTGACTGTTTTTTTTCCTTTTTTGTAAGATGTAACACATAAACAGAATGTACAGGATGCCAACATGACAGATTAGCAGCTTATATAAATAAAGGGGACATGAAACGTACCCATGAAAACTGACCGCCACGGAACTTATTATCAACTCCAGCTAAATGAGAATCCAAAGGAGTCAGCTTCAACAATCGTGGAGCAGAGATTCTATTTCCCATTCGACCATTAAAACCAGTCTTTGTTTTTCCATCCTTGTCAGTGAAGAGGGTGCATATAAGAATCAGATACGTATCAGTTGTGCCCAAAATCCATTTTCCATCAAAAGTTACATCCACATGAGTAATTGGTGAGCCAAGGCCAGGGAAAGCAGTCTTTGCCTGTCTCATTGAATTGATTGAGTACAACCTGATCTTCCCATCAAGAGAGCCAACAGCAATTGAACCATCACCAGTAGTGGCAAAGCATTGAAAGTTTGTTCCTCTGGAGAACTGATGCCCTTGTGTCCAGTTCAAAACAGGAGTATTTGCATCAGCAAGATTCTGAACCAAACCTTTCCGATCTCGCATGTCCCACCTACAAAGCCTGTTATCATCAAGACCCAAGAATGTTGACCCTGTAGGATCTAACTGAGCTCCCTTACTATCATTTACAATATCCCTCATGGTAATATCAGCACCATCCTTCTCAAACTTCCACTCTGAGACAATCTTCCCAGACTCAATATCAAGCTGATGTATGCCCCTAGCATGGGGCTTCCCTTCATTAATTGGACTCATCAAAAGCATATTAGTCTCAGCCTTCATAAGAAGAGCTTTCTTTGGCGTAGAATAGGTCGTACTTAATCCATTCCTATGACTACTCCCACTATCAAAATTGACAAATACACCTTTTCCATGGATTCCGTGACTGAAATTCTTTACCACCTGAATACCTGAATCACCCACCAGGAAACTATTTTCTAGCGCGCCCAATGCCAAGCCCTGTATCCCCCCATTTGCAGCCTCCTCGAATTCCTCCCTCAGATCCTGACTTGGCCGAAGTGGAGTCGCAGACCCCGGGCTCTTTGACAGACTATCCTCCGCATCTTCCCACATCGAATCATCCGCAGCTTCAGGCTTAGCCCAGCCCATGAAATCCTTCCCATACACCTTGATCCTGTTCTGTTCCGTGGCCTCATAACCATAAGTATTCTCAAACAGACAATCCTGATACCTACCCACAAAAGCCCTATAATCCTCATTGCTAAAGAACTTCACCGCCCAAACACCCCCTGCAACGAAATCGACCCGCCGCTGGTCTCCGAAATACTTCAATTGCAATCCGGCGCCAACCCTTGCTTTAACCTTAGAACCAATCTTCAAAACCCACCAACCCTCTCCCCCATCTCCCTCTTCCTCTTCCTCGTCCTCGCCATCGCTCTCTCCCTCGTGACTAGTCTTCACAAATCTGTAACAAGTGAGCTTTTCGGAGATTACCCATTTGGCCTTCGGGGTGTTGCCGCCGATGTGGAGGTAGAGCTTCACGGCGTGCTCGAGATTGGGCTTCTTCTCCGAGGACGGGGACGAGTACTTGAGCTTGAGGGCCTTGAGCCTGGCCTCGACGTCGTCTAGCGAAGAAGGGGACTTGGCGCGGTCCGCGGAGGACTTCTCCCTTGCGTCCTCGTAGGCGTCCTCGTCTTCCTGGTCGGATTCGCGCTGGCTCCGGGCGTCCTCGGACTCGGATTCGGAAATGTCGAGATCTTCGCGGCTTTGAGCACCACCCATTTCGGATATCCGATTCTTTCGTCGATTCGAGGAAGAAAGAGACGAGCTTGGTGCGAGTGCTCGACGCGAGAGCTCGACGAGAGAGAGAGAGAGGAATGTGAGGAGAGCGGGAGGTTCGAAATTTGAAAATGGAGCGGCGAGCGATGCGATTTGGCAAAAGATCTTTAGGGTTGACCGGGGTTGTAAAGAGGGAAAGTGCCAAGAAGTAGGTCAGCATCATCTTGAGCTCCCCCTCTTTTCCTTTCCTTCTCTTCCTTCAAGTTCTGCCTCGTCGGATTTGATATGTTTCGATAGGTATCGAATGGGACGCGAATCCCGAGATGTTCCGCGAAGATCGATTCATGCAAAATGAGCAATAGTTATCGTTTAATCTTGAATATTGTATCACAGGTGTTAAATATAGGGATGATTGATTCTTTGATAAGTAAGTTCTAGACTTAGAATCTAAAACTTATCTTACTTGCCTAAAATTGGTTCTTGACCTTATCCTGTTTTGTTAATCTGGATTTAGGGTCTACTTGAGAACTTGTTTTTATTTTTTTATTCATTGTTTATAGCAAAATTGTATGAGATTATCAGTAACAAAACAATTTCAAGTAAAAAATAAACAACATAAATCTCTATTCACCAAAAATAAAAATCCATAATATGAATACGTAGTCACATATAATTATAAATAATAAAATGTTCAAATGCATAACATAAAAACATAAACTATAAAATTACATTCCCCATAAAAGTTTAGAGGAAGATTAAAGACTAGCAAGACGTTCCAAGGAATGGCGAAAGACAAATAAATGCTGAGATTAGAATTTATGGGAAAAAGAAATTAGGGTCTTGGATTTTTAGCTTATAATATCGAATTCAAAACCAATTCTAAAATAGGGTGGTTTGGTTTGGTTCACGGGCTAGTTATAACCAATTCCAAAATTTTGGAACTTGTTTCCAAACCAATTCCAATGGGAACCTATTTTATGAACCTGTTTTTTCGGCGGCTTGTCCAATTCTTGAGTAAAATCGGTTTGATTGTACACCCCTACTTAGATGTGGAACTCGTACGAGAATGTCTTAAAAAGGTCTCAATGCTCGCCATGCTTTCCTGATATTTTGCTTTATCTAATCGTGGGGCAAAGGTCCTCAATTTGATATCTCTATTGCCATCTTAATAAATCTTAGCTATTGATATTTTAGTCGCAAATTTATATATAAGCTTAATTATTTAAATTGACAGTTTGAAATAAGGTATCAAAATGAGACGCACTAGATATAAGCTTAATCATTTAAATTGACAGTTTCAAATTTATATTCCATGGTTAAGAATGAACACGGGACAAAAGGAATCCATGCCCGCAAATAAAGGTGATCATTGGGTAGGCCCAAGTTGAGTTATGCCCTAAATGTTTGCACATGCTCGCCCATCTTAAAGTTTCGCATACGAATCTTTAGGGTGGGCCGAGCTTGGCTTGGGCCCAATAGGGGCGTATTCGGAATTTCTCACTAAATGCATTTACCTAGGCCCATCCAAAAGGTGTTGGGGCCCTTAAGGCTCGAATTGGGCTTGGACAGGATTCGCTTGCAAGCCATTCGACTTGTGATTAGCAAGCCATAGAACAGAACAATATGATATATGTGCTAGTTTGATATGATTTTTTTTGTAAGTAACATAATAAGCTATAGATTTATACAAAGTATTACTCAAAATAATAAAATATTTTACTCAATTTAAAATTAAAGTAAAAAAGAAAATATTTATCATTAAAGCATTATACAAAAAATAAAAAAATGAACTAATATGGACAAGTAAATGAAAGTTATGAAATCTTAAACTTGTCACATTTGAACATAAAATTTAATTTTATTATTCTGTTAATACTTACATAATGTTTTTATCATAATTGAGTTAAGGCTTCATTCGATAAGAATTCTCAAGCCTTCCCCTTGGGATTGATCTAGCTCACGACTGTTAAGGGGTGTTAAAATTATGAATATTTCGTCGATTTTTCCTGTTTAGTCCTTGAAGTCGCTTTTTCTCAATTTGTCCTTTATAAGAACAAAGAAATTCTACAATTGTCCTGGCTTTCTTAAATCTTTTCAATCTAGTCCCTAAGGAGGATTCTTTTTTTTCTTTTTCTTTTTTATATTGACTGCATTAAAATTGTTTCAAATGGGAGGAATACCAATCAAGATCTCCTGAAAGAAGAAGTACTATGATCTCATTCTGACATAAAGTACGACAACAGAGCATACGTCAATGCTTGCTTGGGCTTTGAACTCGGCCAGTTCGACTCCAAATTTTGTCTAAATATCTACTTATGCGATATAAACAATCAAAATCAAGAAAATCTTTTTTCGAATGGCCGATTTTCCATGAACAAACGGATTACATGTCTTACAAAGGTACAACATCGGATAGGTTTGATTCTAAATCATATTATAGGACATCCATGTTAAAGTACTTCTAGTTTTCATGGAGTACTGAATCCCATGATACTATTTAGCACCAAACCGATATCCCACAATGACTAAACTCCAGATAGGGATCTCGAATCTCAAACTTGCTTGATTTACATTGTATGGAAAACGGATTAAAACTAGTGCAACTTAGGAATCCACGGAGCCTCAGGCGCTACCAGATCTAATATGCTGCCATAACTTGTTACCTCAAGATTCACAAATATAGACATGACCTGTTTAATACCAAAACACGAGGGCCAGTCAGGTATTGTGCTATTCTTCCAGGGCCATGGAGCTTTTGCAGTGAGCAATTGCAGCTTGAATTGCCGCCTGCAACTCTTCCATGGTGCTACGATCAGTTTCCATCTTTGCAACAAGGCGAAGACCATAATTATCTGGGGATGCCATCATCGATACCGGGACGGAGAAATTTGCCTGCTTGTTCGCAAAGCTTGAACTCCCTGAAAACGTGTTAGGCTCCGGATCGAATCCGATATCGTCTTTGCTTTCTCCCAAAATTAGCGAATCAGTCATCCTGGAATACCTCTTCAAAGCCTTCCTGAGATGATCAAGCTTTAACCATCTCTTTCTCTTCTCCTTGCCATCCCTATCTTCTTCAGATTTATGTCCTTTTGGCGACCTCAACGATTTGAATAGAAAGAAGGATAAGAATTTCTTCCTCCTCTGCATCACGCCTTTAATCTTGGTCCACTGAGTTTTCTCTCCGTTGACCGTGCTCTCGCTGCTGCTGCTGCTGGAAGCATTACTACCTCCGATGGTGCTCCGATCATCCAATTCCGTGACGGGGTAAACCGAATGGTTGAAAGGGCTCGTGGGACGTGGCGGCGAGGTAAATGGAGAGAGGAGATGAAGAGGAAGCAAGTGGCCGTGGAAGAAAATGTCATCTGCAGGCGATAAGTCGACCGCCCCTGAGGGTCCACTGGGGATGGTGGTCGAGAAAGGGCTTTGAGAGGTCGCGAAGGAGAACTCGGGAGATGATGACGGTGAGGAAGGCGACGACAACGACAACGACGAGAACATGGAAGCAGAGGTTGGGGAGTGGTGCTGTGATAGTGGTCTCCCTTTTCTTGCTTTCGGGTTTCGCTGTTCATAGGTTTCCATAACTAAAAAAGACACTCTACTGGAGATTCTTGCAGGGTCTCTATGGATATATTAGGATCGAGAAGAGCATCAGGCGGAACTGCAAAAGTGACTCGTCCTCTTGCCACGCAACTGAGAGATAAAGAAACCTTTTCAGCACAATCATAAAACGAAAAACTTGAAACCAACAAAAAGAGCAAGAATGCAGCACGTAACGAGCTTATTATTGTACCGTTCTTTTGGCGGAATATATGTCAGCAGGCGCACCACGGCACATTGAGGCTTTAAAAGGATGTTCAAAGTTGCACGATTCAGATGAAGGTGGGGTCCTCGGAGCGCCACCCAGATTGGTGGTATTGATGATATCGGAAAGTGAGAGATCGCGAAAAGGATCCAAAATTGACTAGGAAGAAAGGCGACGCGGTAGTGCATCGTCGGGTATGTGTCTTTTCGCACGAGCCAATTTGCGAGAATGTCACGGCCACAGAGACAGAGACGTGGTGCAGGTGCAGGAGCACACGTTACGAGAGGAATCTTTGACAAAAAAAACTGCGAGCTGAGAACAGACACCACCCTTGTGCTGTTTCTGTGAATTTTTCCACAGGAGGATCGCAATCATGCAGAGAAGAAAAGGGCACTGTGCGACCCCCCCGCGTTTGTCAACGAGAGCGATAATGCGAGAGGGTCCATGATGGTCCATGATCTACAAGGAAAGTAAGTTTTCTAAAGCTCAAAATGGACCTTTACTGAGCTAAACAGAAAAATTCATTCACGATTCGTCGAAAGGTGCCATCCTTATCCTTGATGGAGAGGAAGGTCGGTCCCGAAACGTGACGACATGCTTACAAAAGGGCAACACAAGCTTTAGCAGCCGCGTTCATACCCGGAAAGTCTACACATCAACAGGGAGGGAAGAAACAAAATGCCGTGCGGGTCACGAACATATCCGGGTCACAGTCGATTCGTGGGAGAAAAAAACAAGAAACGTTTGGATTTGAATGGACTTTGAAGTGCACGAAAGACGGGGAAATCTTGGTGTTAGGTCAGATGGTGGACCCTGCCGTGCACGTGTATAATGGCAACGCATCGAAAGCACAGAGGAAAACTTTTCGTTCCCGAAGTCGACAGGGTCAGCATAACTCAATCATGGAGGCATCGTAGCGTAGAAAGATGGTGAACTTCTTTTATCTTTTTCCCAACTTCATCAGGGAGCCATTCAGGTCATCCTTTCTTGAAACCTCATGGGAACGGAGGATAAAGCAACCAGAACAGGAAAGTCCGCCACACAAACACGTCAAAGAAACCCTCCAGCTTTTTCAAGTGGAGAGGGCTTTCACTGAACTTTTCTCATCATCCTACATGGTGTTCTTCCGAAGCGCCATTTGCAGGAGGGAAACACAAAAAAGAAAGCATACATAACATACAAGGGAGGGTGATCCGATAGATTATAATTGGTCGTGAAGTGAAAGTGGATACTTGATTTCTTGTTAGGAGATAAATCCCCCAATCAGAAGCGACATAACAGTATTGACGATTTCAAGATATATTGTAGCATGGTTTGTGGCAATTGAAAGAGAGATTGCTGCCAAGAAGTAGTTGTCAAATGTCAATGTTTTCACGAGCCACTTATGAGGCTTATTAATCTTGTTTCGCATCAGAAAGGGAACAAAAGATTTTCCTACCAAGATCAATCTTTTGAAGTGGATATATTACCGATAAATCAAGTACGAACTAGCGACTAGCTTGATACTGAGCCTTCCTGATTGTTGTCAGATGAAATGTCACTCTAACACGCCCTGTTATCAGCCATGCAAATGATGCAGATGCTACGCAACATACAACGTACTCCTTACTACTAGTATTCGATAAATGCTCCAAACTATATCCATTAGACAGGACAGTAAAAGAGGGAAAATAACGGATGATGAAAGTGCTTTGATGGAATCGAGTTCATCAGATTTGATTGAACAATGCATAAACAAATTTCATGAATTTAGTTGCCCATTACCTAAAGCTAACTGTCCAAGCAACAGAAGCAGCATTAGTAAAATGGACGAGAGAGCTTCAACAGCCTGATTTCTATTCAATGAAAAAATGTCACTACCCAACGAAGTACAATACAGATGCACCTCTTACTAGGAATTATCAATTCCCCATATCTATTCCACAAACTGACTTCCCTACTTTTCAAAAAGGAATAACAAAGCGCCAATCATTCAGGAAGCCGATTGGGCATATGAACCCTCATCAAGCACCCTCGACGTTGATATTACAGTGGAGATTGGGTAAACTTGAATGTTAGCTCTACAATTGGAAGAAACAGTGTACAGCGGAATGAATTCAAAATCAAAAAATTAATTACCTCTGGCGTATCATTAGGACAGCCAAACTTATGACAGCTGTCCACATACCCTGCAAAGAGGCTGGTATCGTGCATCTCTCAGTTTTGAAGTCAGAAACTGGATACTCAGGAAACTATCAACACTCTTGATCTTCTGATTTGGTCCTTGGAACCTTACATTGAGCTCCCAATGAGCTCAGAAGTAAATTTCAAAATGCCCCAGGCGAACGCTCAAAGTGATACTGAAGGAAGTTAGCTTTTCTCCCATTTAGCATATACTTTCGGACATCTGTCAGTCACTTGCAGAGTCAAAGGGGCTCACTAATCACTTCCGCTACTATGTCTGGATGACCCATCTGAAAGCAAGTTCAAACAAAACGTGATGAAAAGGGATTCATTAATGCTATCAAGCAATTTCTCAGAAAAGTAAAATTAGAGATAGGAGCACAAAGGAGAGAGTACCTCCAAATGGTCTTCTCCCTTCCATGGCTTCTTTTTTCTCTTGGCAACTCAAGCAAAGAAAAGGTCCATCCCATGGTCTCAGTTTTCCTGGATTTGATGAACCAGCATGTATGGATATACCCTCTCCTGGCTTTAGCTCTACTTGACATACAGCACACATGAACAGCTTAAACATGTTGCATATGGGGTACTTTGTATCTAGCCTGCATTTTACAAGCATTTCTCAGTCAAAGTCACATTGGCCAATTAACAGTCAAAGAAACATTGATACATCATGCAATCGCAGTTAGGCATACATGAGTGGCCACAAAATTATTCTCAAAAATAGATCTATTGTCATGACTGAAAGTGAAGTTCATGGTGTATACCTTTCTGAGAGCATCGCAGATCCATCCTCATATAACTCCTCTACTACGTCTGGCTCAATATATTCTTGATCAATCTGAGAAGATGATTCGGATGACCTTTTACGAAACATAGACTTGAATACTCCTTTTCCTGGCTTCTTTGGTGGTGGCAAAGGAGCCATTGGTTTCTCTTGCGGTAATATGTCAATAACAATGCATGTTGTATCATCCCGAAGTCCTTTTTCATGTAAAGATTCCTGTAAAAAAAGAGGCCGTGAGTTAACATCTAACATAAAGTACATCAGGCTATGTTACATACCAGATACAATTTCACCACACAGCATATACCACAAACAAATTAAATATCAGTATATTAAGTAGGGTTAGCAATATGAATTCTTCCAATCCCATTTCACTTTGTCTCAAGACTTCCGTAAGATTTAAGTGGTCCATATCTTTTCTTATAATCTCCTTCCATGTCTTTTTATGTCTTCCCTCTTCCCATTTAACCTGAGTCTCCATCTCATACCCACATCTTCTCAATAGAGTATCTGAAGGCCTCCCGTTTCAAATATATAAGCCTTGTCACGTAACATTTACCGTGGAAAAATTATAAAGTTGGGGTGACTCTAACTAACAACAGACGTCAAGGTAGTATGTGCAATTGACCCTAATTCCTAAAATTTGATAAAAACTAGAGAGCCCATTGAGTAATCAAAACAAAAAAGAAAAGGTAATATATAGTGTACAATAATTTTAACTCAAGCAAAATGGTCATTGGCCTGGGGTAAAAAAATCACAAGAATCAGATAAAACAAGAGTATCTTGGGTATCTGACATTAACATTTATAATAGAAAATAGGATTTGTTTATGTTCATCAAGAGGGTACAACAAGGAACTCTTCTGAGTACAAATTGCAGTTTGTATGGACTGCATTTACACTTACTTGCAATCATTTATCCAGACCATGTTGCCAGTTAACTAGAAGTACATTACTGGGAACCAGTTTCAGACATTATATGTTAGTGACACAGGATCTTCTCATGTTACATCAGTGAAAATTTCTGCATGCAACGTGTAAACTTGTTGCAGATTCTGACCTCTGACTATCATTTTGCAGTATGGATTACTGAAAATTATATTTTCCTTGGAAATGTGGGTTCAGCATTAACTGGAAAAATCTTTCTGTAGGCACATAGCACTTAGCTTTGTTCAATAGGCATGTAGCACTTATCAATCCTAACAAGAATAAATAAAGAACGGAAGTTGGACTGCAATCATACTTTGACAATCTGTGCAGCAGCAGCATCTGGTGGCATCCCACGACAACAATCAAGTGCTGCCTCTGCACTTAAAGCATCCCAAACACCATCACTGGAAATAATTATCCTACCTCCAGCAGTAGATAGCTGCAAAAATCATTTAAACAGAAGGAAAATAACCATCACGGAAAATCATGGAACAAACTTTATACTGGTCAATTAGAAGGCTAAACATGCTTTATAGTACACTTTACTGGAAGTAAAGGGGGAAGAGGACAGCTTGAAAATGAACACCCCAAGAAATAAGAATTAAGTTGAAAAGAGAATTATAAAGATGAAAAGGTGATGCCAAAGGGCAATAATGATGGCATCATGAATTAATAGGCCACAAAATATAATAGTTCTATCACGAGAACAACTCAGTGAAATACCTTTCCTAAAAAATGAGGTAATAGTCTTTTGGGCAAAAAAATAAAAAGAGATAGAAGTGTTCTCAAACTCATTGATTATAAGCATGATGAACTGGTGCCAACCAATCCACAAAGGACATTATATTCATAGACAGCCTCATATTTAGGAGCTTCATCTCTTTATCCCCACAGCTTTTTTTTTTTTTTTGGGATTCCTATTGCTGATGGAAACTCAAAGCTTCAGCAATCCTTATAGGTGTAGATAAAAGTTGTCGACAGTAGGATTTGTTGTTTATTGGAGCCTTAACTAGGGGTTTCACAATTTATTACTTTTGGTCTTTGGTCATCTCTTGTATTTAAATCGGACTTGAACAATTATAGAATAACTGTTTGCTTTAAATAGATGAAACACGAGTTAAATCTCTTTCACATGGCTAAGTTAAATTGTCCAAGAAAGCATTCTTTTAACTCAAGTCTTCTATGAATAAGTCACCCCCCTTCCCAGCAGATATGTCTGATGATCCAACAATGTGGAGTCAATTCAACAACATATGCATTGAAAACATATTACTATATATGTAAGAATGGAAATTAGCAGTATCAACAATACCTACACCAAATAAAGAATTCTTAACACAGAAAATTCTCAGAATTCTATATAATAGATAAAATTTAAGCACTCAGCCCCCTTAAACTGGAAAAGTAAAAAAAGAAGTCTCTCTCTCTTCTTCTTCTTTTTTTTTTTAAGTACAAACCTTCACTTGCTTTACATATGGAACAGGAACAATGTACTCGCCCACATCCATATCTCCTATAGATCGGGAAAGACACAAGCCACCCGGCCAACATCTCAAAGGACCAATCTACAGAAAAAGTACATGAGGTTAGTCAAATCAGCAACAGAGAGTCCTTCAAATTGATGCATGCTAGTAGTCCGTAAGAGGAACCCATATCTGCATAATTTTTCAATGACACAATCTTGTAAGCAACCCTTATATGAAAATTTTAATCTTAAAAGCGAAATTCTCTATTTACACCAAATTTTGATGTTTCATAGTTGCAGTTCCAATCAATGGGACACCTTCATTTTAAGCAAGACATATGCAAAGACACACTTGCATTCAGTTTACTGCTTGTTGTAATTGCACCATCACAATAAAGAATGATAAAGACTGAAGGGACCTTACCTCAGCACCACCTCCAGTGTTAAGCCGACCCACTTCACCTCCACTTGCAGTAATGCGAATCCTCCTAAGATACCATCAACATCGAAATTAGATAAAAAAGAGGCAGAGGTCGAGCAAGGATAGATACGTTATTCCAGGAGAATGAATGACAGTTAAAAATTCAAAGTTCTGTTTAAACGTACTCCTCTTCGTTGCACTCAAGCCGATGGTCTGCTGACAAATAGTAAATAGTTCCTTCAGCAGATTCAAGTATACAACGAGAATCACCAACCGAGGCAACGGTTATAACCCACCCTTCAATTATTAAAAAGGTGACAGTAGTTCCTGAAGTTTGTGCTGCAATATGAGGACAAAAAGTTAAAAACCTATCTCATTGTATCTCTCAAACAGGAAAAAAAAGAAGAAGAAGAGAGAGAGAGAATGGCACTGTGCATGTCCAAACAGATGATAACATGATTATATTTGCATCATGAAAATAACACCTCAGCAAAACCCTACAATACCTAATAACCATAAGGTGAAACTTTGTGACAGATAAATTAGACTACAATTGCAAATTGGGCCTTGACTCCACATATTGTTGAACACTTAGATTTACTATTGGAAGAAACTCCTACCTCTCTCCTGGAAGTCTTTATCTGTCTTGACAAAGCCTGCCACAAGGGCTCTCGGCAGTGCAGTTACCCACTCATCTCTATTAAGATCTGATGGCATTGCTGCTAAAACATTATTGAGGAGATTTTCCTTCGAATAGACAGCAGCTGCAGACCCATTATGTCCATCAAATAGCTGCAAAATGAGAAGTCGGAAGGATATAATCAGCAACTTGATGGTTGCTCATCTAGAGCAGCTGTTGAACATTAGGTTATTCTCAGATTTCAACAAATAAAAAAAGAATCCAGGAATCTACATGGACCTTGAATACCATATCCAAAACAAAAGAATACGAACTAAAAAGATATCAGCCAAAAGGAATAGTTAAAATAAGAAAGAGTAGTTCTGTGCTTTCAGGTATTATCTGCCTAAGAAAATAAAGAGTGTGTGGGAAAAAAGAAGCAAGCATGGACTAGAACATGCCAGAAATTGGATCCCCTCTTATCATAGCTGTTACCTAGCAATCAGCCTCACATATGAAGCAAGCTAAAACAGAAATTTTGACAACACCCAAATGGGGCTTAGACCAAATTCAGTTGGCTTTCAAGCAGGACTGTGGGCGAGGACAAAGTTTCATGTTCCAATAGACATCCCTTTGGCCTACCTGCTTATCTTCCTACTTATTATTGCTTCTATTATCAGAGTCATGCGCTTTTTACAAGAACAATGACTAACGTAGTGCTTTTTTACTTATTAAGAAAAAGGAACAACATAGCACTTAGATCGCTGGCACAGGCTAAATGAAAGAATCAATATGCAAACTCTCGCATCAGAATAATTGCATCATCCGTCATAAATGCACAAGGATGATAAAGAAAACACTTACGGCGAAAACAGAATAAGTGGTGACCCCATCTCCAACAATTCTTTGGCACTCGGTCTTAAGCAGCGTGTAGTCCTCCCCTTTCTTGCTCTGGCTAGCCTGTCCGTGCACAATCTCTGGTCTATCGATCTTTTCGCTCGCCAATTCACGCTTGAGCAGCACTGAGAGCGGCACCGTCTGATGTTCGCTCCTAGTGGACATTGTCTCGTTCCTGCTCCAAAAGTCTCAAACGGTCGGGCCGATAACATCCACCGGCTCCTCAATTCCCGTCCGAAACAGCTCCTATAACACCAACGACAACAGCAACAACACAAACCGATCAAACAGCCGGCGCGCGCAACTCCTCGCCTGCGATCTATCAGATTGCCGAAAGACCCCCCGGCATTTCCGAGAATGCCATTCCGAGATCTCGAAAGAAACCGAATGCCAAAACAGACCGCCACACGACCTCCCAAAGAAACCACCGGCAATGACGATTAGCAGAGCAGCACATTAACCATTCCCACGAGCAACAACAAAGATTAGACCCGAACGCAAGGAGGAAGAAGAAGAACAACAACAACAACAAGAAGAAAACAAGAAACGCCCCCCGGACATTAAAATCGAAGTCAATGCACGCGAAGAACGGGATTGAGCCGGACACCCCGAGGCGAAGGAGAGCGGCGGCGGCCAGCCGGGACGGATTCCGGCCAATGGCGGAGGACGACGGCGAGGAAATCGAAGATGCAGAAAACCGCGTACGGAAGAAACGAAGAAGGAGACCATAAGAGAGGGAGAGAGAGAGAGAGAGGGAGAGAGAGACCAAGCATTTACTCGGCGATTAAGCGGAGGCGGCGAGGGAGGCGATCGCGAGGGGGATTGGTCGTCGCTGCGATCGAGAAACGCGGATCCCGGCGAGCTGCAAATATTCCATAGTTTTTAGAGAGAGAAAGGGAGGGAAGAGAGAGAGAGAGGGAGAGGGAGAGGGAGAAAGAGAGGCTCGATTTGCATACGGAGCACAATCGGAAGCAGCTGTACCCTCCCCCGCGGTCGTTTTTGCACTCATTATGTCTTTCACGAGCCCAGTCCGATGACGTGGCCCCCCCCTGCGGCTCGCAACGCGGTCGTTTTGTCTCGCCTGTTCGGGCCCTTTCTTGTTTTTTTTTTTTTTTTTTGCCCATTCGGAGCCAGAGCGGAGCTGAGCTGCTTTCCGTTCCCTTGTGTGGAGAAATGGGAGTTGGGGCGGGGTAGGAAAATGTGTGCGTGATTGCGGCTTCACGGTAACTATCGTGAGCCTGCAATATTGGGTTCTTTTATTTTTTTAATATCACGGAAAATTCGAATTTAATTTTTTAACTATCAAAAAATTTCAAATTCAGTACACCCTTTATTAATTTCTACTAAATTAGATTAATAATACTGTGAGAAAATTACAAACTATGAGACATGTGCTAAACGAAAGGTAAAACACCAAATTGAAATACTTGTCAACTGTCACGTGTCATCCAACTCAATAATTCGAAAGTAACTAACGGAGAGTAAAATTATCACGGATGTATTAGTTTAGGATTTTTTATAATTAAAAAATTAATTTGAGATAAATTTACCACATATTTCAAAATTTGAGGATTTTCATGGTGTTAACTCCCTTTTTTGGATAATTGAGAAATTGATAATGTCCTTTCATATGTACTCAATGAAACCTTTTTTAGCTTCTTTTTTTTTTTTTTTTTTTTCTGCATGTACCTAAATTTGTGTACTTATTATCCATTATGAATATTAGTGTTTATTTGCCGAGCAAAAGAAAAAGAAGGATGTCGATTTCGTATTTAGTCCAGACATCATGTCAGGCGAGCATTATTTTTTGTGTTTAATTTCGAAACCAAAATCAAAATAGTTCGTGCTGATGATGACGCTCTGCTTAGCATTTGCTCGAAAACAATGTGTGAAAAATGACAGTTTAGAATTTATATTACTTTCATAATCATTTTCATTGATTAAAGAGATTGAACCGAATGGTTGGAACATATATAAAAAGTAATATTAAGGATTGGCGCGACCCGTCCTTTGTAACATGTTATATCACATTCATGTCAAATATGTGAATAAGATACATTTTATTAATTGTGTCAGAATTTTGAGATTCTAAATACTATATATTTGTTCAAATTATGTGGAATAACATTTTAAAGAAATGAACATTTTGAATGAATTTCAGAAAGTGTTAAGGCACACATTCGTCACATCCAATTAGGATTAGTAATGGGATGGGGCTGAGCCCTTCCCGCCGCATTTTGTGCCACCAATACTTTTAAAAAAAAAGATAATCTAACACAATATTTTGGACAACAACAAAAAATCTAATAAATCGATGAGGTAGTGATATTAATATAGATATAATATAAATTATTAAAATTTTGGCTTTTTCAATAAAAGTTTACTCAAAATCAGTATTGAAATTTAATTTATAAAACATTTCTAAAATAAAATAGTCTACTAATATTTAACAATAAGAGCATTGTCGAAATTAATAACTACAATAAACGCACGAGGCGGGTTAGGTCAAGGGAGTCCTTATCCTTGTCCCTGTCCCCGGTCCAGGCCCCATGGCAGTCGAGCAAGTTCTTATTGGTCATCAGCGGGAGTTCCATCGCCATTCTTTGCATCAGAACATAGCGTTACATTGAGATGATTAATGTGTTAACATATTTTATCAACACATACAAAGCATGTCCTGAATGGGCTAAAAAAAGGTCAACCTTAAACAAAATCGCATTTGTTGTTCACTGATAAAACAGACAGATCCATTTAATGTTCACAGTACCAACATGATTAGGATCGATTATAATATTCTTAATTACGCTTCATGTAAATGAATTACATATTTATTATCCTCACATGAGCACGCGCGCGCATATATATATATATATGTATATGTACATAGAGCATATGAGAAGAAGATTAAGAGTATGATTACACCATGATTCCCCAATAACCTAATCATGACATTGCATCTTGCTCCTGCACAAAAAAGGGCAAAAAAGAAAAATTAAAAAGAAGAAGAAGAAGAAGTAGTGAGGAGTCAATCAAGCAAAGTGGGTCACGATAGGGAGCGGACCCCACCACGCCACATCTCGAAAGGGCCGACTTCAATCAGCCAATCAAGGAATAGCTGTGATTGATTTTGGTGGACATCACATAAATATTTTATTATTATTATATATAGAGAAAATATAAATACTTCTTATTATATAAATAACCCCAATATTTTATTTAAAAAAATCACAGGCTGGCGCCGGTTAATCGAAGAAGGGCCAAGTGCGTAGCGCACGACGACAAGCGATGTACCGAATTGGACAAGCAATTCTCAAATCACGGTAATACCAATTAATCAATCAATCAATTAATTAATTAATTAATTGCCGGTTCTCGAAAGCCCATTTTGTTTTCTTGTTGTATCGTGCTGACAAAGACATTATACCTAACGACAAAAAATGTGTATTTGTTTTTTTTTTTGGGCATGGGTGAGTGACAGCTCCAAAATCTTGTGGGTGTTTCCAAGCTCTCTCTCTTCCTTCCTTTCCGAAATCAAAGATTGAACCGAGCGTCACGCTACCGTCGTCGACGCCAAACACCTCGTCACGTCGGCTGAGTTACGAGGATGTTTTCACGTGCTCCGTGACTAGTGACCGAAGTTTTTTTGGCTATATTTTTGTCGTGATAGTTAGAACTTAGTTATTACACGTTAAGCGACGTTGTTAGGGTTTTTATGGTCAAACGTGTGGGAGGGAGCAACTGCCCGATAGTAGTTCCCTGACAAGAGTCCCACACTCGCTACAAAAGGTCTGTTTAAGTCGTAACTACCCTATACTACCCATGACCTGAAAGTTCAAGATTTACGAGCTCGTCGCTACTGCCCCACTTGAGATGCTAGTTGCCGAAAGGTTTCTCCATATTAAGTGGGATGCAACTAGACAACATAGCATGGCCGCTCAGCAATTGACTCGCGACATTAGTCGAAGCCGTGGTTTCATGGGAGACAACTGGTTCCTCCGTCACCAATTGATATATTAGTGGTGTCAGTTTGATTGAAAGTTAAATGGCTTATTGGTGCATCCGCTAGTGATTTGACAAGTTGATTTTTTTCGTGAGGAGTGTTAATCGGTCATATTTCATGTCAATTGACCACGTGAATCGGACTTGATATTTTTCTTTCCAATGACGTCGAAGAAGTGATTTTTATTGCTAAAAGTCAATGGTGGATTTAATAAAAGTAACAAGCAAAAAATCTCCATCCAAACTCATTGGCCTTATCCCCATCCCACACTCTAAAGAGCTCTCAAGAGTGATAGTGTACAATCTTTATTTTCTCTTCACTGTTAATAGACCTAATAAAGATTGTCACGGAAAGCAAGGTTCACGTATAGCTTTCATTTTAGGAGGTTTATTTATTTGATTATTTATTTATTTATATACATATATAAAATAAAAGAATAGGGTATTTACTTAGGTGGAAAAGAAAATATGATAAAAAGTTGGATAATGGTTGGGGTTTTGACAACGCACGTATCGGGAGTGCTGAGGGGAGGGGTTGGTGGGCCCACGTTTACCCGGTCCTCCAATTGACTTAACTACTCCCCTTGACCCCCCCCCGGAATCACCG